>SKCR01032092.1:0-83360 GCA_019454045.1 Zanthoxylum bungeanum | reverse complement strand
GGTCTATTTATGCAGCAAACTGGGCAGTGCAGTGGGGGGTGTGCTTGCAGTTTGGGGCAGTGCAGTGGGGCTGTTTGTTGAGGGAATGTGCGGCAGTTGCTGGCAGTGTTTTGGGTGGTTTGTGCGGCATTTTACTGGGCAGTATGTATGGGGGTTTATGCGGCAGTGAGTGAAGTAGCTTTTTGGGGACAGTTTAGGCGTGCAAGAGAGGCTTTATGCGGCAGTGTTTGGGGTTGTGTTACGGTAGTGAGGGCTGTGTGATGGGCGTGAAGGAGCTAGGTTTATTTTCTTTGTGTTTTCTTGTGTCAATGAGCCAGGAAGTTTAATGTGTTGGTGAAGGGTTCTTTTTATAGGCAAAGGGATGGGGGCTATCCTTATTTGAGAAGGAAAAGGATTTGTGCATTAATGGGAGATATTTATAATTAGTATGTGATAAGGAAAAATCTTTTAATTAGGGAAGTGATTTGATTTAATTTGATTTCTTCTCTTTTAGTTAGAGATATGATTTGATTTGTATATTTTAATTAGGGAATGTAATTTAAGTGGATTAGAAAAGTATTTGATGGGATTTCTTTAATTTTGGAATGGGATTTGGCTTGATTTATGCATGTGTTTAATATGTGTTTTTTTGTTAATTTGGAAGGTGAGTGGGCGTGGCTTAGAGTGATTTGGGCGTGGGCTTGGCTCAGTTTAGTGGGCTTGGTGTATGGTTTGGTGATGTGTGGGCTTGATGTGTGTCTTGCGGGGGTTTGGGCTAAGGATTTGTTTTTGAAATAGAAGTCCAACAAGCGAACCCGAAGCTAATCCAGCGAATTAAATCCAACAGAAATGTCAATTCTTGACTCCTCCCTTCCCTTCCGACGTCCATTTCCAGCGACTTCCACAATTAAAGAGGTAGTGTCTCTATGTGAGACTCATCATCGGGACTTACATGCAAAAATGCAGTGTCTACACTCGTCAATGATAAACTCAAGTTACTTGCGTAACCCTGACAGCTAGGGCACGTTCAGGATTCCGCTTTCGCTTGAATTTATCTAGTATCTTATATACATCCGGCATAAATAAATCTCTATCGGCTACACCCTCACAGAAGAGGCACGTTCTCGGATGTAGTCACGGAAAAATATTCATAAACCGTATTGACAAGACGGACCAAGAAACAAGTATTTCAAATACTAGTTACTTTAAAACCTTATTAAGCGGGGATATTCCATAAAGTGTCACACTTTAAATTTAATCAAATTAAATGAAAACATGCATGTATCAAGTAAAGATAAGAACAAACATTAGATTTTAAAGGGCTAATCATATCGGGGTGTCCAGAATCAGACTAGCTCTGATACCATTTTGTAGGGGTTTTAAGGGGGAATATCAACGCAGCGGAATCGCGAAAATCAAAATTTTCCGATTTCAAAACTTTTTTTCTTGGATCGATTAAATAAACTTATTTATTTAATTATCCAATTATCAAATTATGAAAAATTACACAAGAGATCAAATTTCTTGGTAATTACCGAATTACCCCAAAACTTTGTGGATTGATTATTTTAGCCCAAAAATTATCAAATATAATTTTGATGATTCTAAATCATTTCTAAAATGTTTTTCAACACATCTAATGCATCAAAATCAGATTTCACACAAATCCCCAATTTTTAGTCTAATGTCGTGAGCCACCCAAATTTTCAATTAATTGTAATTTGGTCCCTTTAGTTCAAAACATGCCAAGATCAAATCCAATCAACCTAAAATTTTACATCCATCATATTCATACCATAATGCATCACATATATGAAAAGCCTCAAATTTGGAGAGGGTTATGAACCCTAATTTTTCAATTTACTCAAATTGAGCAATTTTACCAAATCTTTAAAATCCAACACTTTAATCCACTCAATACTTCACCAATCTAGCCTCACCACTTTGAAACAACTCTAGAACAATTCTAGGTCACCAAGGAGTGGCTTAACAACTCTAGAATGGCAACTTGATTTTCTAAAAATCAAAAGTAAAGCTTTGAAACCATTTCAAGCTTACTTACATGCGTCAATCTTTCATCAAAGTTCACAACAAAAATAAACACAAACTATAAGAAGAGAGACAACACCAAAATAATACAAATGATGCTAAGCATGTTAGAAACATTTTTCATGTTGAAAGCTTTAAAGAAAAACTTACAAAACTCAAAGATTTCCAAGCTTTTTCCTTTAGCCTTCAAGCATTTCTCTCAACTTCTTTTATGTTTATTTGGTATATAATGAACTTCTCTAACCCTAAAAGATGAAACAAAACAATATATACTCACAAATTTAAGCCTTGGCCGAAATTGGTAAGTAAAATAATATCTAGATATTTTTTTTGTTTCATTTAATTTTTGCTTTATCAACTTGCATTTTAAATCATTACACCTTTAATGAATTATTCAACAAGTCAACAAAAGAAACTTAAAAATATAACACTTATATTTATTTAAGGTCTTGGCCGAAATTTGGTAAGAAAAAAGGATAAGGATATTTTCAATTTTAACTTATTAAAACAAATATCCAAGTAGTCAAAACCATTTTGACAACCTTTTCCTTTAATGTATAAGTCAAAAATATACACTTATAATCATTTCCTAACTTTATCATTTGGTAAGATATTTATATTTTAATTATATTAATTATTTAACAATTAAATAATTAATCAATTAATTAAATATAAATATCTCAAATATATGTATTATATTTACTTTAAATATCTCAAATACATATATAAATGATATATGTCAAATAGCTTTATTTGAAAATTTATTAATGTGTATTTAATAATATCATATATTAAATAAAAATAGACATTAATTAGGAAATGACGGTTCGGCCCGTTCGCATGTATTTTTCGTTTAACGTTTAAACGATTTATAAATAATCACCATTATTTATAAAAGTCGCCCTAGTGCTCTACGAGTATATTTCATTAGTGAGACTCTCTAGATTCATGTATATCCGTCACAAAATTTAATTTCGTGTCCATAATTTACCCACCCGTAAATTATGACAACCACGGATAAACTAGCTGAATCATACAGGTCGATATCATTGCATACGTATAATTCCTCCGTCACAGATATTCGGATAACACCAGAGATATAGATGTAAATGTCAAATCTCTATAGGTATTATCTCATCGACGTATCTATTAGTAATCTCTAAATAACATTCGGAACTCACTTCCGAAGTATACTGTGGCCACAGATTTAACAGACTGCTAATCATATATGGACTATCTATGCTCTGTACACAGAACTGACAGATCTTATCTTGATACTCACAAGATATCCTGAGGATCGTTCCACACCCAACGAACATGCTGAGGTCTGATCTAAATAGATCGGTGACGTGACTGCCATCTAAGTGTGGATGATGTCTCATATATCCACAGTGGTATCTCAAGTCGAAGGACCACTATGCTACTCAACCCGAGAAGATTCTTATTGACGTTGGTGTATCATCCATTAAGAATCTTCGGTGAGTCGTTCAGTTTTTATCAACTATAAACACCTACACGTCTATACGAGTCTCCCTAGACTCATGGTTCATTGGGATAAACCATCAGACCAAGTCTCGATATACGACATGTACTGCTCTTAACATATTGACTAACCGACCCGTGTTAGTGAATCTTGACCAGGAACTATATTTGATAATATACATTTAGCAGTGACACTTCCCAATGTCAATTACAAACTACCTTTGTAACTGTGTACTGCATTATATATTATCAGGCTTTTGTCTAATATATACATATCACTAAACAACATTTAGTTTCAATCTAATAGTAATTAGATCGAATACGTATATAAAAACAAGAGGTGCAACCACTAAGTAAGTAATATTATGGGAAAATGGGATGTTCGTATTCATGAATCAGACATAAATACGGTCCGGATTGGCGCCCTGAGCACCAACCCCAACACTTTCGTGCTATGTCTCGCAACCAACGAAAACTAGTGTGGCTTACACTCACAAAACGAATCCCTAAACACTTTAGAGACTAAAATCACACAAGGTTTTCTTTTGAATTTTTCTTTTTTTTTTCTTTTTTTTTTTCTCAATGCTTGAGAGAGTTTCAAGAATAAGAAGATGAAGGCTAGGGTTAGAATGAGAGGTGTAACGACCCGGGTTATTTTAGCGTCTTACATTAATTTTATTTTTTTTTCCGCGCGTGAGGCCGCGTCTGAGCGCGAAGTTTTTTTACAATAAAATGAAAATTATTACAAGAGATGAGTTAAAAAGATTAATAATTAATCTGAAGGGTTAAAATTGGAATTTAGTAAATAGAATAAAAATAAAATAAAATCTTAGATATTTAATTACATACACATTTGAGAAATATCTACACACCAATATATTATATATATTACTCACACCACACACGTGTACACTGCATTTACACACAATTTTAATATGCTTTAATATATTAATACACACACAGTACATAATAAATAAATAAATAAATAAATAAATAAAAAAAAAATAAAAAAAAAATAAAAAAAAAATAAAAAACAGAAGAATCGGGAATAGAGAGAAAAGAAGATGTAAACAAAAACCAGGAGAGATCATGAGAGAGAGGAGAGAAAACCAAAAGGAAAGAAGAGCAGAAGCAGAAATCGAAGAGAAAGAAAGAAAGAGGCCGAGAGTTGGGGAAGATATGAGAAGGCCGAAAACAAGAGAAAGAGAGAGATAGGAGAAACCGAGAAAGGTAAGTACACTATGGCTTAGATTTCTTTGAGTATTAATTTATTTTGTTATATAGGTTGTGGGATGAAATGGTTGGAGGAAGGAATTAAGTATTTAAACTTAATTTTAATTATGGCAATTGAAAGAAATACAAATGATTAAAGGGAAAAGAAGAGAGGTGAGAGGCCGAGAAAAACATAATAGAAGGGGAAAGAAACCAAGAGGGACCGAGAGAGAGCGAGAGAGAGAGGGACGATCAGCTTTGTCCTGGTCGCCGGTGAGTTTCCAGCACATTTCCAGCACCTGAACCGAGAAGCAGGAATATATAGAGTTTAGTAAGTAAATTATGTTCATAATTTTCTTGAGCCAAATTGATTTCTTTTGTCATTTGAGGTTTGAATTTAATCCTGAAATTGAGCCTGATAATGGAATAGAAATGTGTTAAAAGTAATCTAAAGTTGATCTTTAGAATGAAGTTAACAGGAATTGTAAGAATAGAGGGATTATCCAAATTGGGGAAAAATCGGCTAACCCTAGACTTTGGGGGATTTCTGGTAATTGGGTGTGGATTTATTAATTGGTTAGATTTGGAACTTTGATAAGCAATAATGAAATTTTTGTGGGTTTTGGGTATAAAATCTGAAAAAAGAAGTGTGATAGAGATAAAACGTATATGTACGATGTGTATTAGGGCTGTGGAATTTCGAGTGTTGGATCCATTAATTAAACAAAGTATTTCAAGTTTGTGACTTTTGTGTGCGCGTGCTCCCTTGTGCTACCAATAGGTGCCACTTTGTTAATCTGTATGTAGAAGTCTTAATTGAAGGTTTTTATTCATTAAATCTTAATCTGTGATCTTGAGGCATGTTATCAAATGTCAAATGTTCTAATTATTTTATTTCAAAGTTTGGCATATAATTTGATCTTTATTAATTGTGGTTTCTGGTCACTACTTTCTGGTAAAAACAGTTGACTGAAACTGACACTGATCACTAATCCCTGGATGCATATTTAGATGTACAAGTAATGTTGAGGAAAGTATATATGTAATGATTTGTGTGTGGGTATGGATGTGGCTGTATAGGTAAGAGTCGAAGAAACTTAGTATTGTGCTCTTTGTAGAAATATTAGAAATGAGGTTAGGATTCTAAGTTCAATTTGGTAATTGTATTGAATATTTACATTGAACTTTTGTAGTGATGGAAAAGCAGGAAGTGAAACTTAGACTTTGCGAATCTGTGAATTAAGAACGTTTAGTATAAATGGATAATTTTGGGAAAAAGGTTAAGTAAGACTGTTATTGAAGAAGGTGTTATTGCGTGAATATATGATATTAATGAGTAACGTAAAGGAATGAACAAGTTAAATATGTATACTAAGTCATGCATTTGTTTTTGTTAGTTGAATAAGAATATATGAATATAAATTATCTTGTTGGGTTGTTTTACAAGCTGTTGATATTACTAGTCATGCAAGTAAACCCAGTTTCGATAATGTAAACATGCATAAAGCATATGTGGAACAAAATACATATATCATTAATCTGTAGAAATGCATGAACATGTGCATGAATATGTATGATGTAATAAGCATATAATAAGGTATGGTTAAGATAAAATAAAATATTAGAAATGAACATGCATATGTGTGATTTACGATTTTCAGAAATTAAATTAAAGTTAAGAACCATTTTGAAATCTAAAGTGTTTTATAGAAAAGTTTCAAAGTTTTCTTTTGAAAGAAAGAAATTTATTTCAGAAAATGTTTTTGCATTTTTGAGACACAGAGTATGATTTTATATTTTTCGGGGCATGAGAGAAAAACTCACCCCAGTATGTAACTTGAGATTCAGTTGGAATTGACGGATATCATATGGATTCGGGATTTGGGATTTGACCCATCCCAGCTGTACACTAATTGAAATTGACGGATTTAGACACATGTGCACATGTGGAGGACTGAGGGGACGCTCCTAGATCCTCAACGCTCAGATGGTACATTCCTGGGCGGAGATGCGCCTTCGGGCGGAGATGCGCCTACGGGCGGAGATTTGGTTTTCAGAAAAAGGATTTTAGATTTCAGTTTTCAGTTTTCAGAAAAGAGTTTCAGAAAAGAACTTGGAAAGACGGTTCTAGAAAGAAGTACAAGAAAAAGAAAGATTTTCAGAAAGAGTTTTCAGTTTTCAGATTCCCAGTAAACAGTTTTCAGAAATAAGATTTTAGAAATAGTTTCCAGAAACCAGAGATTCAAAGCATGATTTTAGAAAGATAAGTTTTATTAAAAGATTTTCAGACAGAGTTTCAAAAAAGAGTTTTTCAGAGAATAGTTTTTCAGAAAAAGTTTTAAGAAGTATTTTATAAAAAGCATAACATGTTAAAGCAGATTATAGTTTACAAGTCATGCATATGAATCGTACATTTTGGAGATCATTTAGAAATGCATATTGATGATAATTATGCATAATAGCATTAGTATATTCATGTGTAAGTGTTTCAGAAATTTTTTTAAAGTAATAGTTCATAAAAGCATGGCATATTGTGTAGAGTATGATTCACAAGATGGGTATAAAGGTCATATGCTCTAGAAAACATATGAGATGCATATAGTTGATGTCAATGCATGATAGCATGATCACATTCATATAAGTATATGACTGATGTTTATATGTATTGTATGTCTACATATAATGAGTATTTTAGAAAGCATTGATGTATGATAACATGATTCTATATACATGAGTACGTGGTTGATGATAGTATGTGAATAGAAATAATATTTTATATTACCGATTTGATTATATTTCAATGAATATAAAAAAGGATAACTATATTAAGTGTCCAAACCAAACTGGCAAAGAATGAATAGGAAAGTAGAAAGATAGTCGAGTTACGCAGCGGAAGCGTGATAGGTGTTGATAAGGCTGTTAATGATATATAGACTTGACACGTATATTATGAATGTATGAAAATATAACTAGTAAACAAGACCTGAGATATGTGTGATCAGAGTAAAAGGAGTTTTAGTAAATGACATGGTTGACAGTGATATGGAAACTTGATGTATATGTATATACATATTAAGATGTTTAAACTATAAACGATAAATAGAATTTAAAGTGTATGAGTAATCAGATAAAAGGATCAGTAACAAGTTATATGTTTGTAAATGGACAAGACCTAGATAGTTAGCTCAGACTTAATACGTAGTTGCATGGACATATAGACAACTCAGGTTAATTCAGAAATGGAATCCAGACTTTGTGTGTGTTCGACGCTCAAGTTATGAGCATAGCTACTTACTGAGTCATTATGACTCACATCACAACATGTGTTTGAGTTTTTCAGGTTGGTGACCTGATCGATCGACCACAGAAATTAGAGCTTGAGGAGTCGGATAGCAGCGTTGCAGTCAGCCAGTCACCAAGTCTTGGGAAAGTCGAGTCTTGTGTACAGGTTGAGTTTAAAAGCATTGTATTCGAGTATTGATGAGACGTGCTGAGCACGGAAGTTTTTGTTGTAAAAGTTTTTGTATATTCGTATTTTCGGGCTCCCCCCTGGTTGTATTATGTCTTATGTCTGCATCGCATTTTAGTTGGGCCCTTAGATTGCATTGATGTTGAGATGCCGGCCTGAGGCCGAGATTTTATTTTCAGGTTGTAAATAGATGTTGGCTATAGGTCAGGTTGCATGATGTTACAAATACGTCATGCCGAAATTTTTCTAGAATCAGAGGCTTATGGAGATGGATTTAGCATGTCTCCTGCCGGTAACATTGCTGCTAAGGCGGGATGTTACAAGAGGCCCCTTAAAAAAAGAAAAAGAAAATTCTTTTATATTTAGGGTTTCTTATTTCCAAAATAAACAAAACTTTTCCCCTTCCACCAATACAAAATTCGACCATGAACATGTCTAAATTAAAAATTTTGTAACATCAATGTTTTAGATGTTACAAAAGTGAATGTGTTATTACCTTTCAAAAAGGTTAACTTTCAAAATAAAACCAAGGGTTTACAAAACCCAAAATTTGGAAATTCCAAATTTAGCCTTATTAAATTATATCATATATAATTTAATATTATGTATTTAATAACTATCATATAATTATTAAAATCATATATTAAATTTTAACATATAGTTTCAAGTATGACAAAATATTATTATTAATCATATTAATAATATTTTCATATGTGAGTATATAATTGAACTATCCAATTATATTTAATCTGTTATAGTATATCGAGCTAGCATGAGGACCAAATGGACCTACGGTTCTGAGCTTCAATAATCTCGGAATATTGATTAAGCTCTTAATTAAATATTCTTAATTATTAACTCTGGGTTATTCCACTAAAAATCTGAAGTTACACTCTCGTTACCGCAGATAGATGAATTAAGTCAAATCAGGTCAGTGTCCATCAATACAGTCATTACATATGGATTAACCCTTCACGAGTATCTCGTAATTAGAGCTGAGTCATAATATCCGTTATATCCCTCTAATTATTTTTACCTTAAGTACCATTGATTCTCTAATGAACAATTTATTCATAACCATTATGAATGTTAATATTTCTATTCGTAATAGAAAGACTTGAGCGCTCTAACCGTTCAAGTATCGAATCAACCCTTAAGGAATGTACTCTTCTACTTCTCGCAAGAAGGAGTAAACTCCATATCTATGTAAAACGTCCCCAGCTACGCACCAAACCATGTCCCCAAAATACGTAGCTATTGGTTGGGATTGCTACACCTAGGGGTGTGCATTAATCGGTTTTAACCGAACCGTTCCGACCCATTTTTTATAACGATTCGGTTATTGTGATTAAATCGATTTTTACGGTTAAAATTTTTAACTTTTTCGGTTATTCGGTTTGGTTACGGTTATGAGATTTGTATAACCGAACCGATCAATTAACCGAAATATATACATGCTTCAAAACCCTAAATAAGTAAATAACAAAATTTCATAGACCGATTATTAGATAAATTTTTAAAAACAAAAAATTATTAAATTATTGGTTATTAAGAAACTCAAAATTTCATAATATTGGGTTAAATATTAAATTTGATGAATATGAATTTATATTTGTGTTAAATTACTTTGTTGAATGTTGAGTTGATGAATTTATATTTGTTGGACTGGTTAATAACCGAATTAACCAAAACCACCGAAATATAATGGTTAATTTGGTTAATGGTTATGTGTCATAATATGGTTAAATCGGTTACATATTTACTTAATCGAAAAATTTCGGTTCGGTTAAAAAATCAAGGATTAACCGACCGAACCGACCGATGTACACCCCTAGCTACACCAACCTCACTTTTGTAAATCAAATGACATAGTCTATCATGAAGCGTACACTCAAGATCAATCCGTATATGACCATCTAATAGATCAAAATGAATTTATTTATTTAACAGATATTATAAGAAACTCATTTATATCTTGGTCCAGTCCTATTTGATCACATCATACAAGATGCTTCTATTCCCATGTCTCCACCTGGACGATCCCGGATCAATGTCGCCATACAATTATAGAATAGACCGCAGCTATAGATAAACCGCAACCAAAGTATCCGTTTTGTTTGCTCTTTAAGGACTATTTTAGATTACTAACTTCAGACTTAAATCCTATTATGTATGATGCTTATACTCTAAGTCTAAAGGTACATGAGTAATCTAGGGTATTGAATTTACAATATGCGATATTAAATAAACACTTTGATAAATGAATGATGCATCATTTTATTTCATAAAATATAATACCGTTTACATAACATGAAGCGCTAGGGCATATGTACCAATAATCTCCCACTTATACTAGAGCAAATGGGTCATGTCATATAATCCTAGACCATCTAGGTAACCCTCAAACATTTTAGCTGACAATGTCTTTGAAAACGGATCAGTTAGGTTCTCTGTGGATGTAATTTTTTGTTACAGAAATGACTCCTCTATGCACTATCTCCTTGATGAGATGATATTTCTTTTCTATATGTTTTCCCATATTGTGGCTTCTTGGTTCCTTTGAATTTTCCACTGCACCACTATTATCGCAATAAGGTGTGAGTGGTTTATCCATATCTAGAATGACTTCCAGATCTCCCAAGAACTTATGGAGGTAGACTACTTCTTTAGCTGCTTCGCAAGCTGTTACATACTCAGCCTCCATGGTGGAGTCAGCAATACAAGATTGCTTTATACTCCGCCATACTATAGCCCCACCACCTAGGGTAAACACTGATCCAGATATTGATTTCCTAGAATCGACATCAGTCTAAAAATCAGAGTATGTATATCCCCTTAGGATCATATCCTCACTGTAATATACAAGCATATAATCTCTCGTTCTCTTAAGATACTTGAGAATGTGTTTCACAGTCACCTAATGATCCAATCCTAGGTTAGACTGAAACCTACTGACTACTCCATGTAACATCCGGTAATCCTGGCGACCTGTACATTATCAAAGGCCAACATCTGTTAAGTTTTGAATGACATAATATGTGATATATATCATGTTCAAACAAGTGCATTCTCATAAAATGATTTTAGGGACATTCGGTAAATTTCTTGCAAATCCGATGCGGAACTTAGCTTATGTCCCATCCCGAGCAGTCTTTAGTAATCAAGCCATAACGTTTTCATATGATCACCGATTTTTATGAATTTTATATCGTCGGAAATATTAAACTGAGAGCTATAACTTATGCGTTGAACATTTTCCCACATTTAGACCAGAAACGGGTCAAAAATTGCAATTTTCCGCAGATGCTATAGTAACTTCGAGAATTGTCTAGATTTGAAGTGATGTTGCTCAATCAAGGCCACCCATTTACATGATTAAAATCAGCCCCCTTTTCCTATAAAAAGGGTATTATTCACTCATCTTCATGAAGGCCGAAAAGGTGTATAGTCAAGGTGAATTCTTCAAATTTTCTTCTTCATTTCTCAAGCCATTTAAGTGCAACAAAGGATTATTTTCAAGTTTCTAGCACACAAAGAACCACAAAATGTGTCGGCAAAGTGACGCTATACTAGCGGAACTCCAAATCTGTGAGTGGACACTTTCTTTTAAGTTGATTTTAACTATGTTGTTATTCATATCAGACTTATTTTTCGCTTTTAGGACGTTAGCCAATTTTACTATCAATTATATTTTTTTTAGCATGTTTTGAGAAATGAATTAGAAAAGAATTATTTTTCAAAACATGAGTTTTATATTTTTCGAGGCATGAGGGAAAAACCCACCTCATTATGTAACTTGTTACAGACATGGAATTGACGGATGACATGTGCACATGTAGAGGACTGAGGGGACGACGATACGTAATGCCCTCACATCCTAGTTCAGGACTAGGGATGACAGATGCCCCTAGATCTTAGTTTCAGAGCTTGGAGGGTAGCATAGATCCGCACCCCCAGTTCTAGTTCAGTGGCTTGGGGGACGACGATACGTAACGCCCTAAGACCACTAGTTTCAGTTATAGGAGTGGCATGATTTGGGGGACGGTGATACGTAACGCCCCAAAGTCATGGATTTGCACTCTTAGCTCTAGTTAGGTATATGGGGGACGGTGATACGTAATACCCCCATACGTCAAGTTTCTTTTCAGAGACAGATATCAGGTTTTTAGAAAACAGTTTTCAGAGATAAGTTTTCAAAAATAGTTTTTAGATACAGATTTCAGAGTTAGTTTTCCAGAGAAAGAATTTTCCCAAAAGAAACAGAGATTTCAGAAATGGTTCACATACCAGATTTTTCAAAAGCAGATTTCATAGTGAAGTTTTCTAGAAAAGAAAAGTTTTCAGAAAGATTCGAATTGATTTCTAACACATGAGTTTCATAAAGTATTCTAGTTTTTAGTTTAAAAATCGTCCACTCACTTAGATCGTTCAAACGATCTAACCCCCCACTCCCAGTTTTCTTATTTTACAGGTATTCTCGGTGGACGAGCTCGGGAGGACGGATACTGATGCAGTCACTAGGGTGTGGAGCTGCAAAACAGATGTATGGTCTCGTGCATAACATAGCATACATGAGATTACCAACTACTGAGGCATATGGGATATGCCTCATTTCCTCAACTCCTTGAGGTGTCTTAGGAGACTGTTCATTTGACAAATGAATTCCATGTCGATAAGGCAAATTGCCTTTCTTGGAATTCTACATCCCAAATCGTATAAAGATCTTGTCGATGTATGATGTCTGAGACATAGCTAATAGTCGTTTCTTGCGATCTTGAAGTATATGGATCTTAAGAATATAATTGGCCTCTCCCAAATCTTTCATTTGGAATTGGTTAGCTAGCTAGGTTTTCACGTCCGATAATATCTTTACATCATTCCCAATGAGTAAAATAGCATCGACGTATAAAATAAGAAAAACCATATTCCCGTCAATAATGCGCTTGTACACACAAGGTTCATCAACATTCTGCTTAAAATCATAAGATTGGATCATGGTATCAAATCTTATGTTCCAAGATCGAGATGCTTGCTTGAGTCCATAAATGGACCTTTGCAGCTTGCAAACCTTTTGCTCTTGACCTGCAGTTATGAACCCCTCTGGTTGTACCATATAGATACACTCATCAAGATTGCCATTCAAGAATACAGTCTTGATGTCTATTTGCCAAATCTCATAGTTATAATATGCGGAAATGGACAGAAGAGTGTGAATGGATTTGAGCATGGCTACTGGAGAGAAAGTTTCCTCATAGTCAACTCTCTCTTTCTGGGTATAACCATTGGCCACTAGCCTAACTTTGAAGGTCTATACCTTCCATCTACTACCCTCTTTCTCTTGTAGATCCACTTACAACCTATAGATTTTACCCCATCAGGTTGGTCCACAAGTTCCCAGGCTAAGTTGGAGTACATAGACTCTATCTTGAGGTTCATGGCTTTGAGTCATTCCTTTTTATTAGAATCATCCATTGCACTATGATAGGTCAATGGATCAGCTACACTATCGCTAGAAGCGACAACTTGTACCTCTCCAACTCCTAGATAGCGATCAGGTTGTCGCACAACCCTCCCACTACATCTAGGTGGGAGATCATTCTAACGAACTTGCATATGATACTTAGATGTCAAAGATGATATGTGTTTGTCAACTGTCACTGACGATGGTGTGCTGGTCGAACTAGAAAGTAACTCCTCGAGTAACACCTTACTACGAGGTATAAACTCTCTCATATAGTCCTCCTCTAGAAACGTGGTGTTTTTCATACAAACACTTTGTTATCTTCAGAGCTATGAAAGAATCCACCCCTAGTTTCCTAAGGATAACCTACAAATAGACACATCTGTGAACTTGGCTCATGTTGGGATATATGCCCTAGAGCTTCATGTAATGTAAACGCTTTTGTATGTTATGAAATAAAATGATGCATTTTTCATTTATCAAAGTGTTTGTTTAAATTTCGCATATTGTAAATTATCTTGATTACACTAGATTACTTATGTGCCTTCAGACTTAGTGGATTAGTGTCATACACAAGAGGATTTAAGTATGAAGTTAGTAATCTAAAATAGTCCATAGAGAGCAAACAAAGCGGGTAATTTGTTTATTTTTTATCTATAGCTGCGGTCCGTTCTATAGTTGTATGGCGACCTTGATCCGGGATCGTCCATGTGGAGACATGAGAATATAGGCACCTTGTATGATGTGATCATATAGGACTGGACCTAGATAGAAATGACTTTCTTATAATATCTGTTAAATAAAGAAATTCATTTCGATCTATTAGATAGTCATATATAGATTGATCTTAACCCTGAGTATACTACGAACTCCTGCATGGCAGACTATGTCCTTTAATTTACAAAGGTGAGGTTGGTGTAGCAGTCCCGACCAATAGCTACGTACTTTGGGGGAATGGTCTGGTGTGTAGCTGGGGACGTTTTACATAGATATGGAGTTCACTCATTCTTGCGAGAAGTAGAGGAGTATCTTCCTTAAAGGTTGATTCGATACTTGAATGGTTATAGTGCTCAAGTCTTTCTATTACGAAAGAAAGATTAAAATTCATAATGGTTATGAATAAATCGTTCATTAGAGAATCAATGGTACTTAAGGTATAAATAATTAGAGGGGTATAATGGACATTATGACCCGGCTCTAATTACGAGATAGTCATGAAGGGTCAATTCGTATGTAGTGACTATATCGATGGACACCGACTTGGTTTGGCTTACTATACCATCTGCGGCAATGATAGTGCAACTTCGGGTTTTTAGAGAAATAACCCGGAGTTAATAATTCAAAATATTAATAAAGAGCTTAATTGATATTTCGAGATTATTGGAGCTCGGAACCGTAGGTCCATTTGGTCCCCGTGCTAGCTCGATATACTATAGCGGATTTAGTATAATTGGATAGTCCAATTATACGCACATATGTATAAATATTATTATTATGATTAATAATATTATTTGTCACACTTGGAACTATATATTAAAAGTTATTATAGTTTTAATAATTATATGATAATTATTAAATGAATTAAATTAAATTATATTTGATATAATTTAAAAAGGCTAAATTGTAATTTCCAATTATTGGGTTTTGGAAACCCTTGATTTAATTTTGGAAGTTACAAATCTATCATGTCATTAATCTTTTTGATTTTGTAACATCTTTGGCTTTATGGAAAGTTAATTTTGTTGTTAAAAAATTAATAAAAATAAATAAAAATATTATTTATTTTTTAATGCTTGGCTGATTATGTGCATAGGTGGAGGGGAAAAGTTTTGTTTGTTTTGGAAACAAATAACGCTAGGTATAAAAAGAAGATTTATTTTTCTTTTTGCCTAAGCCTCTCATTCTTGAACCTTACCCACCTTTCATCTTCTTCTTCATCCTCTCAAAAGCTGAGAAAAAATAAAACTAAAGAAAAAGAAGAAAAACAATACAAAATATAAGTGTGATTTAATCTCTAAATAGTTTAGGGATTAATATTGTGAGTCTTGCCCACACAAGTTTCCATTGGTAATGAGATATAGTTCAGAAGACTTCGTGGTGTCAAAAAAATAATCATCTTCATCTTATTCTTGTATATTATCGGCAGTGAGGCTTTATTTTGCTCACAGCCGCTCCTTTACTTGGTGAAACGGAACTTAGTTTGGTTTCGTTTTAATCCAATTTTTTGGGAACATTTTGTGGTGTTTTGGAGCTGTGTTGGGGCTATTTTCAAGTGAACAATCATAATTGAAACACAGCCACTGTACGCGCATTTTAGGGGCTATTTCGGCAGTGCACTGGGCACGTATCATGTCCAAAATAGTCCAGTTTTTGTCCGGATATTCGGGGCTATTTGGGGACTGTTCCAGGGCTTTTTTGGGGCTGGAATGTTTTCTAAAACTGTAGTAAAATTTCAGTGGTGTGGGCAGTAACATTCGGCTATTAAATGGGAAGGGTTGAAAAAAAATTTCAAGTCTGATCTGTATGTCTAAGCCGTTTCCGCTGTGCAAGGAAAGCGTTTCCTACAATGCCATAACCGAATTTTCAAGTGGAAAGGGAAGGATTTTCTTGTTTTGGAAATAATTACCCTATGTATAAAAATGATTTTATTTTTCTTTGTTTGCTTAAGCCTTTCATTCCAAACCCTAACCACATCTCTTGTTCTTCAAACTCTCTCAAGTGTTGAGAAAAGAAAAGAATAACAAAAGAAAAATAAAAACAAAAGAGAAAAAGTTGTTGTGTGATTCTAATCTCTAAAACGTTTAGGGATTAATATTGTGAGTCTAGCCCACACTAGATTCCGTTGGTAACGAGATATAGCTCGGAAAACCGTGTGTTGTTGAACAAAAACTCATCTTCTCCATTCTTTCTTGACCCACGGCAGTGAGCATAGTTTTTGCCTATTGTCGCCCCCTTATTTGGTAAAATAGGATTCAGTTTGGTTTCGTTTTAATCCAGAAATTTTGGGGAACATATAGGGGTGTTTTAGGGCTGTTTTTGAGGCTGTTTTCAAATGGAAAAACACATCCACTGTCCACGCATTTTAGGGGCTATTTCGGCAGTGCGTTGGGCACTAATCGGGTCCAAAATAGTCCAGTTTTTGTGCGGCTGTTCGGGGTTGTTCAGGGGCTGTTTCGGGGCTGGAATTTTATCTAAAACAAAAGAAAAATTTCAGTAGTGGTACTGGTTGCATTCGGCCACTCAAAGGGAATGGCATGAAACTTTTTCAAGTCTGATCCGTGTGCCTAACGTGCTTCCGTTGCGCAAGGAAAGTGTTTCCTACAGCTCCAGCTTAGTAGTCTTATTCTTCAACACATGTACTGGACACCCCTATATGCGAAAATATCGTATACTAGTTTTACGACCACTCCACAACTCTAAGGGAGTCTTAGGAACAGATTTAGATGGAACTACATTAAGGATATACATTGTGCTTGCAATACATACCCCCATAACAAACTAGGTAGTAAGCTACTACTAAACATATATCTTATCATGTCTAGTAATGTCTGATTTCTCCTTTCTGCAACACCATTTTGTTGTGGTGTTCCAGGTGCTGTGAGTTGGGTTACTATCTCATGCTCAACTAAGAATTCCTCAAAATCTCTGTCAAGGTATTCTCTTCCACGATTCGATCGTAGAGTTTTGATAGTCTTACCCAACTGGTTCTCAACCTCAACAAGATACTCTTTGAACTTTTAAAAATATATGACTTGTGATGCATTAGGTAAACTTACCCACATCTTGAATAATCGTTAATTTTTGAATAATCGTCAATAAATGTGATGAAGTATTCATAACTATCTGGGGCTCTTACATTCATCGGTCGGCAAACGTCCGAATGTATTAGATCAAGTGGTTGGCTGACTCTTATACCTTTTCCAGTAAAAGGTCTCTTGGTCATTTTTCCTTCTAAACAGGTTTCACAGACTGGTAAAGTTCCGAGAGGTGCCGTTCTTATAAACCTATCTATCTGGTCAATGCTAATATGACCAAGTCTAAGATGCCATAAATATGTGTCATCGTGAGAAATCTTTTGCCGTTTTATTTTAGGTTTCTCAACCTTAAAGATTTTAGTGTTGAACAGTGACCTATGTGTTAACGGTCTTAACACATACAAGTTATTTTATGAGTTTCCTGTGCATATGGTTAATCCATTTTTACAAATAATAACCAAATTACGATTAAAATAAACTGAAAAACCATCATCCAAAACTTTGGACACAGAAATCAAATCCCTACGAAAACCAGGAAAGAATAACACATTGTTCAAATTTAAATTACAATTATTCATAAAATTTAAACTGGAACTCCCACTGCTCTCTTGCTGAAACGACATCCTCTATCCCGACCCTCATAGTGTAGTCACCTTTAGCAAGGTCCATTCATGAGTCAAGTAGCTGCAAAAAAGAACAAACATGGTTAGTGGCTCCAGATCAACAATCCATGAGGATTTATCATCCTCCACTAATAGAGGTTCTATAACAAGTAAATCGTATTTACCTATCTCATTTTTCTCTTTCAGCTCGGTAAGGTATTTAGGATAGTTATTTTTCCAATGTCCGTCCTTGTTGCAGTGGAAACACTTTCCCTTAGGTTTGGCATCTTTGGAGCCTTTCTTGTTCTTCTTCTTCATTGGCTTAGCCTTAGCCTTCCTCGTGCTATTCTTCTTCTCATTCTTTGCAGATTTAGAAGAATCAGTAATATTTTCCTCAGTATTGGGCTTACAAGGATCCACAAGCATGGACTCATAGTGGTCGAGTTCATTAAGCAGCTGGTCAAAGTAAAAGTCAACTTGTTCATAACATAGTTGCTTTTAAACTGCATGAAACCTTTCGGAGAGTTTCCATAATCATGGTAACCTGGCTCCGCTTGTCAATACGAGCGCCTTGGTTTTCGCGTTGTACTGATGTGTCAGGTCATCATTTCCAAAGACACGCTCTCGGACTGATGTCTCATCCTTCATCCTATCAGTCATCGCTGAGACCATGGCCTCAAGACGTTGACACCCTGAAGGCTGCCCAATCATTCCTTGCAATGACTCATCATCTGAGATGTTATAGCCATAGGCTCATGCTTTCTAGCAAGAACCTCGGACACCATGATAACAAGTAGCAGCAGGCTTTCTTGACCCATTTTTGGTAGGCGTCCCACACATCTTGGCCATCATTTCTGGCCGGCTCGGGATATCATTCATGTTACTTTAGGTCTTCACAGACTAGGATAGCATTGTGTTATTTTTCCATTTAACATAGTTTTCTCCGGTTAACTTATCATTAGAGAGAATGGAAATAATTGGAGAAACCATGGCTGAAAATTAAATAAAAAAACATGCATTTAATATTCATTCATCGCATATTAATATTATCAAACACAATTTGGCATAAACTTAAACATGATACATGAACCATTAATAACGAATTACAGACCGAAGAAAATTACTATGCTACATAATCTATCTTTCACAAATAAGTGCCGCCGCATGATATGTCAAGTATTTGCATGATAGATCGAGACAATCTCAATTGATTAATATATACACGAATAACTCTTATTCATATATTAACCAACCACTGTTTGATTTGATAAGGAATTTGATTAACATTTAATCATTCTTTTGTGAATGTGACCCGTGTTTCAGAATCCTTGGACTTAACTAGTGAAATGCCGTGGTAGGGTAGGTCGGTTCACCAGATACATCTAGAGTCTCTATCCTCTCGGAATCCAAACTTGATATTGACCCAAAATGAACACCATCCATAGGGGGACAAAAACAAAGCCGTCTCGAGGCTCCTTTTGAATCTCACGTTTTCGGACTAACGGCGAAGATCATGGGATATACTGTTGTATATCCCTCTCCCACTCACTATTTTAAAATTAAGGTTTCTATTTTAAAATATCTAAATTTTATTTTACTAGTGTGAATAAATTTATGGCAGCTAAATTATAACTCTTATTTACATTAGTGCATTATTTGTGACCTAACCAATTTTAACTCTTAAAATTTAACTCACTAATATCCATTAGTTTCTACTAATTAATATACTCAATTAAACTAATTTAATTGATCTAGTTTTAGTGACCTATTAACTCTTAAAATATTATAACACTAATTAGTTTAAAATTTTCGGAATCCTAAAGTGGTCAAGATTTTAATTAAACCATTTAATTTATCTAAGTGTGTTGTAAAATCCAATGGTACATGGAATTTTATCCCGAGTGCAGACCACATTACCATCCATTCAGAGTCGGCTATAGAATTTATATCAGAGTTTTTTCATCTATATACCAATGAAATTTATGATGAACTAATTATGCCCATTATATTAATATTTCCAATTTTAATCTATAAAACCAATTAATCAAATTAATCATTTTCCATGCATAACATATTCTAATTTAAACATTTTAAATCACATAAAATCACATTTCATGTTTAGAATGAATATGCAACCAAAACATGTTATGACATGTGAAAATGCAAGAGTAGGCACATGTTATTCAAACATTTCGAATAAAACATACATACAACATAAAAAATACTTTACATTGACCAGGCTCTTATTTTTCCTATACTAATCTAATTAGTACAAAAAATCCCAAGGAATCCCTTGGTCTTTAAATCTCACTCCAAGGTGGTGTTGGCTCATTTTACGACTTCGGTGCTCCAAATTACAACAAATGAATTTTTACATAGGAAAAATAAAATAATTTTTTTTTTAAACAATAGCCTTATGGCCTTACATCCCAAAACCAAAAAAAACATAAAAATAAGAGCCGGAAAAATTTACGACCAATGCAAAATCCATTCATCACATGAATAAATAAAAAACCATTCATCTCATCAATATTCTTTTGTGCCTACTCATCTAAACATACAAATTAATATTTATAACTCATATAAATATATAAAAATAGTAACTTTAAATCAAAAGAGAAGGATTAAGAACACTTTTCAACCTTTGCTCTTATACCAATTGTAGGAACCACTTTCCTAGCGCAGCGGAAACATGTTAGGCACCCGGGATCAGACTAGAAAATTTTTGCTGCCCTTCTCTCTGAATAGCCGAATGTTACCAAAACCAATACTGAAATTTTGCTTATGTTTTGGAAAAAATTTCAGTTGCTGAACAACCCCCGAAAATCCCCCGAACAACAGTGAAAGATTGGACTGTTTAGGACCCGTTCAGCTCACTGCCCAAATAACCCCTTATGTGCGTTAATTGCTCCAATATCTTAGGTCTGATTTTTTAAATAAAAACAACCCCAAGATAGTCCTAAAACTCCCCAAAAGGTTCCCCAATAATTCTGGTCTAAAATAAAAACAAAACGTGCCGCGTAACACCAACTCTTTGTGCGGCAATAAACAAAAACAATGCTTACTGCCGTGGGTCAAGGAAAAATGAAGAAGATGGATTTTGGTTCAACACCAAAAGGACTTTCGTGCTATGTCTCGTAATCAATGAAAACTAAGTCGTGCTATGTCTCGTAACCAATGGAAACTAGTGTGGGCTAGATTAATAAAACTAATCCCTAAACACTTTAGAGATTAAAGTCACACAAGATTTTCTTTTGAATTTTTCTTTTTGTTCTTTTTTTTTTGTTTTTCTCGACACTTGAGAGAGTTTCAAGAACAAGAAGATAGAGGCTAGGGTTAGAATGATAAGCCCCTTCAAAAAAATAAAAATAAAATTCTTTTTATACTTAGGGTTTCTTATTTCAAAAATAAACAAAACCCTTCCCCTTCCACCAATACAAATTTCGGTCATGCACATGTCTAAAATAAAAATTTTGTAACATCAATGTTTAATTACCATAATCAAAATATGTTACAAAAGTGAATGTGTTATTATCTTTCAAAAAGGTGTAACTTCCAAAATAAAACCAAGGGTTTCCAAAATCCAAAATTTAGAAATTTCAAATTTAACCTTATTAAATTATATCATATATAATTTAATATTATGTATTTAATAATTATCATATAATTATTAATATCATATATTAAATTTTAACATATAGTTTCGAGTGTGACAAACTAATATTATCAATCATATTAATAATATTTTCATATGTGAGTATATAATTGAGCTATCCAATTATATTTAATATGCTATAGTTTATCGAGCTAGCACGAGGACCAAATAAACCTACGGTTCCGAGCTCTAATAATCTCGGAATATTAATTAAGCTCTTAATTAGATATTCTGAATTATTAACTCCGGATTATTCCACTAAAAACCTGAAGCTGCACTCTCGTTACCGCAGATAGAAAAATTAATCTGAATCACATCGGTCTCCATCGATATAGTCATTACATACAAATTAACCCTTCACGAGTATCTCTTAATTAGAACCAGGTCATAATGTTCGTTATACCCCTCTAATTATTTTTACCTTAAGTACCATTAATTCTCTAATGAACGATTTATTCATAACCATTATGAATGTTAATCTTTCTATTTGTAATAGCAAGACTTGAGCGCTCTAACTGTTCAAGTACTGAATCAACCCTTAAGGAAGATACTCCTCTACTTCTCGCAAGAAAGAGTGAACTTCATATCTATGTAAAACGTCCCCGGCTACACACCAAACCATGTCCCTAAAGTTCATAGCTATTGGTCGGGATTGTTATACTAACCTCACCTTTGTAAATCAAAGGACATAGTCTGCCATGCAGGAGTTCGTAGTACACTCAAGATTAAGATAAACCCATATATGACCATCTAGTTGATCGAAATGAATTTTTTTATTTAACGGATATTATAAGAAACTCATTTCTATATGGGTCCAGTCCTATGTGATCACATCATACAAGGTGCCTCATGATGAGAATATGCCTGGTACAAGCCAAGCAAGCCCACAAAAGATTGAAATCGTTCCCAAGAAAGCCAAGGTAGAACAGAATCAAAACTCTGAACCTCTGAAGAGCAAGTAACAAAAACCTAGAGTACTAAGGGGGCGCCACAAAAGGTTAGCAAGCCTTTGATAAGCCAAAGTCAATGAGAATAAGTTGAGGGTTACACAAGTCTCAAGATAATAGTGATTTTTTTTTATTAAAAGATATGTTTTTGTGTTATAATGAATAATGCCCATTTAAAAAGTGGCTAGCCTTAATTATACTTAAACATAATAAAATCATAGCAAAATAAACCCAATAACACTTAAAATCCTTCAAATTTTCGTACATGGGCTTTATAATTTAATTAAAGTTCAGCACATTACTTAAACTTTACATAACCTTAAAAAATATATAACACAAAAGCTGTAGGGATAACTTACATCCGTATTTGGACCATGAAGGATTCCGAATTGGAGTTTGATGTAAACTATAAAGTTGTAGATCCATGCGTCTTCTTTCCAATGCAACTTGAAGCACCAAAATTGGACATCAGATGGGAAAGGTATGGCCACAATACAAAGACTGCGCAAATCATGCCACTGCTAATGCACCATTCGGAAAATAAGCCCAAAATCAATCAAGGTAGCCCATGCACGTCCAAGACCTATTCCAATCTTGCCTTAGACATAATAAAGCCTTCATATAAAGTCTCATGCATGGACCAAACTCCAGAACCCAAGGAATCTTCCAAATCCACCAAAATGTCCCAAATACATCAATCTGAACAAGCCATGCAATCAGCCACAACTTCAAGTTAACTTGGCCCAAAAAACTGAGCTTATTCTGGATCACATAATTTTCCCTCTCTTGAAAAGGATTCGCCCACGAATCCGAACCCGGATTATAGATAAAAATGACAATATCAATGTAATGACAATCCTGAAACAAAATAAAATCACATGGAAAAGAATGGTTATGGTGAGCAAAAGTCATTAAAGCCAATGAATGACTTTTTTCCAATATTTTTCCCCTCTCAATCTCTCCATTTCTACTCTCATTCTTAACTCCACTTGCAACCCCAAATAGATTCCCATCTGGATTCACATTTGAAACCTCATTGAACACAAACTCAACATTTCCATGTCGCTTCCTCAAACAATCAACACACTCATCCACGATCTGATCACACTCTACATATTCGGCCACATGCACTTTTTGCACCTCATAACTCATGGCCTCACAATCAAAATCAGATTGCTCCATATGATATTCACCCTTAACAGTAACATCAAACATCTCATTGGCATCATGAACAACCAAATCAACATCACTAATGTTATTGCTCACATCAATATCATCACTGTCATCAACATCATCAACCACCTCACTCTTATTCATGGAAACGTCAACATGTTTGATTTCATTACTCAAAACTACACTCATATCCTTCTTCACTTCACATTTTTCTAATGTCTTTTTCTCTATCAATTCTGGGAGCTCTCCAAGTAACATTCTAAACTCAGCAATCTCACTCTTCCTTTTAGCCCACTCTTCTTCACTCCTCTGCATGTACAACTCTTCCTAATAGACCTCTTGTAGGGTTAAAGGAGCAAGCTTGATAATTTTTCCACTATACCTAAATTTATACATATTCTTATCCATATCATAAACTACTTTATTGAATTTATACCAAGGCTTACCCAATAAAACATTTGTGTGACACATAGGAACCATGTCATACACTACTTGGTCAACATACTTCCCAATTGCAAAACTAACCATAACATGCTTATCAACCTGCTTATAAACCTCGAACTCTCCAAAATCAATCATCCACTTATAATTTCTATCAAGAGGTATCAAAGGTAATCTCAATTTTTCCACAAGGGTTGTGCTAGCTAAATTTATGAGATTCCCTCTATTAATAATCATACTACATATTTTACTATTGATAAGGCATCTTGTATGTAAGATAAATACCCTTTTATCCATTAGATTATGTATATAAATCAACCCCTTACTTGAAAGACACCAATAATGATTAAAAACTCAAAGGATCACGAAGAATACAAAAAAAAAAAAACACAAAGAATCTGACTAAAAAACACCAAACAAGAACACAAACTGAACTGAAACTCGACAGAATCCGTAACTAATATTTGATAGAGATTTTGAGATTTTATATGTAAACGGACAGAGTTCGGCCAACGACTATCTAATTCGTCTCCTCGAGTACTTATAAATCGATATATTATGGGTCTTGTAAATCTTTTTGGATTAAAAGATACGGTTGTTCAAAGTTTGGTGCGCGGCTGAAAAATTCTGGACAATAAAACTGATTTTTTTTGTCTTTTTTTTGGATTTTGCTTTTTGACTCTAATGACTCAAGAATACAAGGAAATTATGCAAAGATATAAGATTAAGACAATGACTGAATTGAAACAAGGCAATAACAAAACACAAGAAGAAAAAACCGATAGAAACAAGACAAGACAAAAATAAGAAGAAAAACTGAATAGAAACAAAAGACGAAACTTTTTTTTTTTTTTTAATGAACGAAACACAAAGAAAATAAAAGGATAAAATCTGACCTTGAAACCTTTGCTCCTGATACCAACTGATGAGAACCTGCCTGGAACAAGCCAAGCAAACCCACAAAAGATTAAAATCGTTCCCAAGAAAGCCAAGGCAGGACAGAATCAAAACTCTGAACCTCTGAAGAGCAGGCAACAGAAACCTAGAGTGCTAAGGGGGCGCCACAAAGGGTTAGCAAGCCTTTGATAATCCAAATTCAATGAGAATAAGTTGAGGGTTACTCAAGTCTCAAGATAATAGTGATTTTTTTTTATAAAAGATAGGTTTTTGTGTTATGATGAATAATGCCCCTTTAAATAGGTGGTTAACCTTAATTCTACTTAAACATAATAAAACCCTAGCAAAATAAACCCAATAACACTTAAAATCCTTCAAATTTTCGTACATGGGCTTTATGATTTAATTAAAGTTCAGCCCAACACTTAAACATTACATAACTTTAAAAAATATATAACACAAAAGCTATAGGGATAACTTGCATCTACATTTGGACCATGAAGGACTTTGAATTGGAGTGTGACGTAAACTACATCCATGAGTCTTATTTCCAATGAAACTTTAATCACCAAAATCGGATATCGGATGAGAAAGTTATGGTCAAAATACGAAGCTTGTGTAAATCTCGCCACTACTAATGCACCATTTAGAAATTAAGCCCAAAATCAATCAAGGCAGCCCATGCACGTCCAAGACACATTCTAATCTTGCCTTAGACATAATACATCCTTCACATAAAGTCTCGTGAATGGACCAAACTCCAGAACCCAAGGGATCTTTCAAATCCACCAAAATGCCCCAAATACATCAATCTGACCAAGCCATGCAATCAGCCACGACTTCAAGTTAACTTGGCCCATCAAACCGAGCTCATTTTGGATCACATCACCTCAATTACCATGTCTCCACATGGACAATCTCGGATCAAGGTCGCCATACAATTATAGAATGGACCGTAGCTTTAGATAAACAACAAATAAAGTACCCGCTTTGTATGCTCTCTATAGACTATTTTAGATTACTAACTTAGACTTAAATCCTATTGTGTATGACACGCATACACTAAGTTTGAAGGCACATGAGTAATCTAGGATAATTAATATAATTTACAATATGCAATATTAAACAAACACTTTGATAAATGAATGATGCATCATTCTATTTCATAAAATATAATATTGTTTACATTACATGAAGCTCTACGATATATATCCCAATACCACCTCCTCAACTACACCCGAGGTACCTCATGCCCCTTCTTCTGTTTGACTAGTTACTTTTCTTTCTTCTTTTTTTCCTTTTTTTTTTATGGGTAACCCCGATGGGGGCCCTGTATAAAAAAAAAAAACTTTAACGAATGAATGAAATTTGCATTTGCCTCTTTTTTTTTCTCTCTCTCTTCTTTTTCTCTCTGAAATGCATACTGAGCAAATACCCAAGACGGGGCAACAATTTTAACACTTAGCCCTTTTTTCATAAGGTTAACTCATTCATTCCCCTAAGGGATCAAGCCTCTAGCAAACTCTGAAGTCCGAGCCCCACATAATCTCGCTCTTGGAATACTTTTACTTAGCATATCCAATACTTCTTCAAGTAGAGTAGTCTTTGCCTGACCTCTTTCCATACTTATGCCATCAAATAGAAAGAAGCTTTGGTGGGCATATCCGGCCCCAAGCCAGTACAATAAATTGGCCCCAAAAGAATATTCCTTCATCATGCCATTCAACACTTGACCATGAGGGGAAACTCTAACCTTCAAGGCCGCAGTTTGACATAACCCGACCCCGAACCGATACGATTACTTGGCTATAAGGGAATATTCCCTCATTGTGCCATCAATACTTGTCCATGGGGGAGAAATTCCAACCCCATACCAACAAATAATAATAAGGCCTCTGTGGGACATAACACTGTTGGGTTCCTAGAACATGCCAAAGATCTTCTAAGTCGAAATTAATGTGAATACTCAACGAAGTTGCGGAAAAAACTTACACTGATCGGTTTCATAGGATGTTGGAAGTTAAAAAATTTTATTGAAAAAGAAGAGCTCCAAGCCTTTTCTTTGTGTTCCTAACTCAAGGATTTATTTCCCTAACACCTTGGTTGACTCCTTGTAAGTGCTAGCTTGAAGAAATTTTGAAGCAAAATTTCTACAATGGAGAAGAGAGCTCACGACAAAGAGGTAGTGGAGAGGGATAGAGTTTTCTATTTTTTGTGTATTTGATTTTCAAAAAATCTAATACCATTTACCAAACCAAATTTGGTATATGTCTTTCAAATGAAATAAAATAATGCAAAGTGTGTAGAGATTTTTTAGAGTGTTGAATAAGCAATCTAATGCTTACACTTCATTTCAACAACTTACATCACTAGTCAAAAGTGTGATGTAAGTCAAGTGGGTCCCACCACTTGTAAATTTCGAATTTAAGTCGAACAATCTCAACGCGCAACTTCGCTCGGGCTCGGGTTCATTTAATTCCGAATTAATGAATTTGTCGTTGCGACATAATTAAATAATTATGCCTTGCAAATTATTATTAAAGTCGCTTACGAATTAATTCTAAATTAATTCGTTTGCCCGAATTAAAATCCAATTTTAATTCTGATATCGAATATATTATTTAATCGATTAATTCCAAATTAATCGTTCTCTCTCTTCTTTGTGAATTTTATCCCAGATAAACTCTTGCCGTAATTAATCATAGATTAATTTTCTCTCTCTCATAATTTATCCCAGATTAATTTTGTTCGAGTCAAACGTCATCGGTGAATCTTTGGGAAGTGACCCTTGAGATTCCTGGATATGTTGGCAGTAAATCCGATCGTCGGACTATCAAAACACGTGCGTACCCGGTACCACGTTCTTACCGATTTACAAGACATGGTTGGTGTAGACAACAGAAACTGGACGACGCATGCTGTTCTAGGCTCGCGGCACTAGTTGGGAGTACGGAGTAGCCACGGGGGACTAAACCGGAGAATAATGGAGTCGCCACCCGGTGTGAACCGGGAAAATAAGATTTAAGGCCGCACTCACCCCTCGCAAGGGAAGACCTCAAACCGTTGGGTTCGGAATGGTCCCTTACTTATGTCACTTGTAATGAAAGGATTTATGTAATAACTTAATCATGCTTGAGTAACACTCATTCCCAAGGGTATTATGCTTCTAGATTCACATGCAAAGCGATAAAACTTACAGTTAAATTTCCATATACAAATCCCATGTCTAAGTTTACATTTAGCATATTTTCACGTTTGTATGCAACCTAATCATATATGATCTATGTCCAAATCCAAGCATGAAGACAAATTAACATTCCAAAGGCATACAACTTCACAAAAGCACAAACAAAGAACATTCTTACAAACATGCATACTAAGAAAAGGTATTCAAGTGCATAACAGAAATAGATAACTAAAGAAGTAATACAAATGCATAAGGTTCAAAGGTGTAACTATATGTTAAGATAGACATGTCATAATGGGGTGCAGGAAGACTGTAATCGTTCGCGTTGCGTTCGTAAACGCGTTCGAACGATGAAGATAGAAGGTTCTCGTTCGCGTTGCGTTCGTAAATGCGTTCGAACGGTGAAGACAGAAGGTTCTCGTTCGTATGGCGTCCGAAAACGCGTTCGAACAGAATGAGACCTGATGCTACAGATGTGTGCGCGTTCGAATAGCGTTTGATAATGCGTTCGAACGGTAGAGACAGAAGGTTCTCGTTCGTATGGCGTCCGAAAACGCGTTCGAACAGAATGAGACCTGATGCTACAGATGTGAGCGCGTTCGCGTTGTGTTCGTAAACGCGTTCGAACGGTAGAGACAGAAGGTTCTCGTTCGTGATGCGTCCGAAAACGTGTTCGAACGGGAACTGGTAGATTACATACATTCATACAGTTTTGGATGCGTCATTCAAACAAGATCATCACAACGACATATCTAATCACACGGACCCTTGAATCATGCATAAAGATTAACATACTAAACAATTAAATCATGCTCAATCACTACCAACTAGTCATGCACAAAGCTATAACATGTTAAACATCCTAATCATAAGAAAACAAATAACACATTGCTCTAAATCATACTCAAACACAAGTTTAGATGAAACGAAATACGTGTGTCTTTCAAGTGGTATGTGGCATTGTATCCCGAGTACAAACTGCATGACCGTCCATTCGGATTCGGCTACGGAATTTATGTCCGAGTTTCCATCCGATATACCACAAGAAATAACACATATTCCGTCCATCCGGAATCACATCACGTAATTAACATGCTAAACTAATTCATACATGCTTAAATATCATGCTTTCTAAATTATTAATTCATGCGAAGAGGATAAGTATCATATGCCCTCAGGTCTAACCTTTTTTGTGTCGTCTTTTGGAACCACGTTCCACGGCCGTCGGAAGAGTCGATGTTCCGCAACTTTTCTGGTTCGCTGGTTCCCCTTTTTCTTGGTTATCCTACTGATTTGCTCACTGTTTTCCCTCTGCTTTGCTGTTGTGTTGTTGCTGTCTTTTTGGCTTGAGAGGAGAGGACTTTGTGTGCTTTTCAAGTGCTAAGTGTTGCTGCCTATGTGCTCCCTATCTCCTAGATATCTCTTCTTCTGTGCTATATAGATGCTAGCTAATTTTGGTTGGTTTTAGGCTTCTTTTATAGGCAAAGGTGGAGAGTCTTTGGTGGCTCACCACATGCTTGAATTAAGGAGATTCCTCTTAGTGGAGAATTTGGTGGAGAGTGTTTAATGGGAAGTGAGTTGGCTTGTGCTTGCTTTGTCATTTTTGGGTGGCCTTGGGCGTGAATGGCTTGCAAAGAGTGATGGGTGTGAATGTGGCTTAGGTGGACTTTGTTGCTTTGTACTTGTTTTGTCATTCAAGTGGGAGGGGTTGGTATATGTGATGAGTGGTATTTATATCACTATTTCCCACTCATTTAATCTAATATTTTGTATAGTTTCTCGGGTTTGATGAACGTTTTGATGTGTTTTATTGTTATTTTGCAGATAAATAAAGTTTGGACAGCACTGGAGGCAATTTGGGGCAAAACCGGACAAAAATGCGTCAACAGGGATATTTTCGTCTCTTGCGCGTCGCGACGCAGGAACACTGCGCGCCGCGACGCCCAGCGTGTGCCGGTTCTGCTAAAATGCGCCATGGTCAACGGGTCAACAATTTGAAAAGTTTGACTTTGCTAAAATGCGCCGTGCCACGTGTCACCATCACATCCGATCTGCTAACGTGCACCGTGCCACGTGTCAACATCATATGCTGCCGACACTCTGACATGACACGTGTCGCCTCGTCATCAGCCACATCATCGGTCAACAAGTCAACCATGCCACGTGTCATGCCACGTCATCAGACACGTCAACAAGTCAACCGAGTCAACTTGCCACGTCAGCCTAAGCCAATCAGAGCATGACACGTGTCGCCACGTGTCGCAATCCTATTATGCCGACAAGTCAACAGTCAGCCGCCACGCCACGTCAGCGCCACGTCATCGCCACGTCAGCATGACGTCATCACAATAATTGAGAATTAGCCGCCTTGACACGTGTCAGTTGCACAGTTAGCCGCCTCGCTACGTGTCGCCGTCTCATTGTGCCACGTCGACATTTGAGCGTCGCGACGCGCAACGCCTTAGCGTCGCGACGCGAGCACAGTTCCCAAACAGTGAATTTTGTTTTGCTATAAATAGGCGCGAATTTTCATTTTTCATTACACCTTTCTCTCTCTTGATTTCTCTCTCTAGAGAGAGTTTCTCTCTCTAGAATTTTTATTTTTTTTAGTTTTTAATTTTTAGTTTTGTAATTTATTTTAATTACTTTTTGTAATAATAGTAATTTAATTTTTACTTTTTACTTTTTACAGTTTTTACTATTCACCATGTTGAAGTAACTTTTTCAGCTAGGGTGAAAGGTAATTATTTTACTATTGCTATTTAGATTAATCTCCCTTAAAAATAATATATTAACTATTTAAAATATTGACTTAATAAGGGATACCGCTATATTGGTCGGTTGGTAATTTAATTTTAATCTGGTTTAAACCTGACTAATCACGGATACCGCCAGACTGGTCGGTTGGTAAATTTATTTTTGGTTCCGCCTTAATGGCTGGTTGGACTTAATTTGACTTAATCAGGATACCGCCAGACTGGTCGGTTGGTAAATTTAACACAAGTTTATATATTATTTTATGGGAGATATCTAAATTAGTAGTAGTAAAAGTAATTCCTTTTACCTTAGCATTTTATTTTATTGTAATTACTTTTCAGCATTTTACCTTATGTCATTTTATTTTATGTATTTTATTTTTATAGTCCTAGTTATGTGTTAGTTAATTAGAGGTTGTGACGACTTTTAATATCACCGGTTTATAAGGGATTATTTTATAGTTGGGTAATTTAAAAGTTTATTTATTAAGTCTTAAGCTTAATGTTCTTGTTGTCTGATCACCAATAAGATTGATATGGTAAATCTAAAATGAACTAGACATAGGGATTTTAGGTTTCAGCCTTAGACTTAATAGCCCACGATCTTCCTTGAGGATAGATAACCCTTTAATAGATTTCCTTACAGGATAGGAATATACCTGTCGGGCGGGGGTAGCCATAATTGGAACTTAGACTTAATGAATCCAGGTAATGTGGTTGACATAGGAATATGGTTCAATTGGGTTATACTGGGTATTTGTAGTTGACCATCGGAAGAGGCTTTTACATAATTTAGTGTTCCAGGTTAATGAACTGATTTATTACACAACATAAAATAATCACTTCATCTTTTAATGATATTAAAAGAATTCACAACCTTATATCTTTTTATCTTTTATTTTCCTTAGTATTTTCTTTTATCTTTTTATTTATTTATTTAGCAAATCTTCAATCAACCAAATCAATCAAGCAATCAATTCTATTCTCCCTTTAATTAGATATTTGTAAATAAATAGATTCAATAATTAATAACAACAGTAGGAATTAAGTCCTCGTGGGATCGATATTTTTATACTACTTGAACGATACGTGCGCTTGCGTTATACGTGTGTGTTTACGCCGGTCAAGTTTTTGGCGCCGTTGCCGGGGACTTATATTTCTTGAGTTATATTTTTTGAAGCTATCTAATTTACTTGTATCTAATTTTCTTTATTTTTATCTGTAATTTTTATTTTCTTTCTTTTGGTTTCAGGTGACTTAAAAATGGAACATTACTGGGAGATTGAAGATTACGTGCTTTACAAGAAGATACACCCCACATCTGGGAGCAACAGTCCGGTTTTCTGAGGCCTGTTGTCGAGCCCAATGATTATCACTGGATGCCAGAACCAAGCAACCTACTACATTTGCTCAACAGAATTCAATGTGGAGATGTGACATATGTAATGGTGACCACCCGAAGCGATTATTGCGAATACAACTACTATCCAGGGTGGCAGAACTATCAAGATCCTTCATGGTACGAAGAACCATCACATTTCACAGAATCACATTTTCCATCTTATCCACCATCTTCCTTCGATCCTTACCAACAACCAGAACCATAGAGGAAGATCAATTGATTCACATGTTCAAAGAACAGACAGCTCGATTTGATGCACAATTTCAGAGTCAAACAGAATCCATACAGAGAATGACAAATCAGATCAGACAATTCACAGAAAACCAGAACTATATACTTCAAGATCCAGTTCCAGATGACACTGATGAAGCCTTCGAGTACCAATCATTTCACAATGACACGTCAACAGAGGAGGAGGCTGAGCAGTATCAACAACCAGAGGTATCAGTTCAGGAACTTGAACCGGCAAAGTCTCGATTTGATTTCTATTATTCAGATTCTGACGAGGATGAAGCTGAAATAATTCTACCAACTGCATCAAAAGTTGAGGATGGAATTCTGTATCCTCAAAATGAAGATCTTGGAGATTCCATTGCACAAATGTTTGATGAAGATCTACCTGAGCTAATCATTTCAACCAGATCAGAGGATGAAGACCTAAAATCTAACATTTCTTTTCAGGTTGAAAATTTTGAAACATGTATTTCACAGATGACAGATGAAGAGCTGAATGCAGAAATTTTCAAATACATCTATGAAGAAAAGGTGGAGCAAAAAGAAGAGCAAATGGAGGAGCAAATGTCTGACCTTAATAAAGATCCAGAGCATTCAGGAAAAACATCGCTGTTTGGGGAGAACAAATCAAAGATATCACCCAGAAGCTTGACAGAATGGAATTTCCATTCCAAGTCAAACACCATACGAGACCTCCTAATTTTTTCTTTCTTTTTTTCAGGTACTACTGGAGCAACAAAGATTAAAAAGGTGGAACGAGCACTGAATGAAAAAAATTCTTTTTACACTTTACCGTTGGAAGAGACCCTTCAAAAGCAACGCTCACGGGATTGTCTTTGATAGGACATCCAAAACGACACTGAAACCTCCTTAACAGATAGATTTCAGTCACGTCTGGCTGAAGACGAAAAATTTAGCGCTAGCAGGGAGGCAACCCATGCAATTTGTTGTAATTTATTTTTCATATTTTGTGTGAACTTTTTAATTTTTTTTGTGTGAGTTTTGCAGGAAAAATTTAAAATGGAATTTATCAGGACAAAAGAGGCCAGTACAAGCGGGATTTCCACAAAATAAAAATTTGACAAAATCACGAAGATACAAAGTCAATCCAGAAAAGACGGCCGAGTAAGAAGTCTTATGGATTTATCTGTCGCAAGACATGGTTTTGCCAAAAAAAAAAAAAAAAAAAAAAAAAAAAAAAAAAAAATCCCGAGTCAAAACCCTAGCCCTAAAGAACCGAGTGTCGCGACGCTAGGCAATTTTTGGCGTCGCGACGCTGACAAAAACAGAACATAGCAAAGGCACCACAGATCTCATTTTTACTTCTTCTTCTTCCTCAAACACCACCCACCAGCCGCACCTACAACCACCACCACCTCCAACCGTGAGCAAACCAATCACCACCCACCACGCACGATCCAGCCACCACACGTCCGAGATCCACACCATGAGCACCCCGCGAGCCATCCTTGCCGTGACTCAACCGCGAGCCAACGAACCAAATCGACCTTCATCGACCAACCACCGCGAGCCATCCTTGCCGTGAGCAAGTCTTCAACAAAACCGAGACCCACCAGCCACCACCGAGAACCGACGAGCCAAACCTCACCCTTTGCCGAGCCGTGAGCCACCATAGCCTCACCACCGAGCAAAACTCCGCCCTCAACTGAGCGTGATCAACCGCGAGCCACCGAGCCATCATCATCAACCACACCGAGCCATCACCATCCAAACAGTAGCCGAAACCAGAAGCCATCACCTGCCGACCAAACTGAGACAAACCAGACCCTTGCCGAGCCGTGAACCACCAAACCGTGACTGAACCCACTGCCAAGATCCATCAAGAACGAAGCCGAATCAACCCACCAACAGCCGCACCCACCACCGTGATCCACTGCCAAAACCGACCAAAGCCGAGATACCCACACCGTGAATCTCCAAGACAGTCACCAAACCCACGATCAAAACCTTCCATAATCAGATCTGATTTTTGTGGATAATTTGTGTGGTTAATTTTGAAATTGAATGTTACAGGTTTTGAAATTTTGGCAGTAAAAGGGGGATAATCGAAAAATTGAATGAGTTTGTGGTTGATTTTGTTGAAATTGGAGGATTGTGAATTTGGAAGTTTAGCGGTGAATAACTGGCTGAATTCTGAGTTTAGAAATTGCCAGATCGATGGAATTTGGTAGAATTGGGGGCGAAGAAATTGAGTTTGATATTTGGAGTTTGGTTGTGGCATTTGATAGATTTAGGTTGTGTTGGATAATCAAAAATTCAGGGGAGACTCTGTCGAATTTTTCTGAAAAATACCAAAGTTGGGATTTGATTGGTAATAATTTTTTAGGGTGAATTTTGGGGAATTTTGAGTTTTTAGAAGTGATTCTGCCAAAATTTTTAATGAAAAATGGTCAAATAACAATCGTGGTAAGAATCGTAATTTGGACATAAATCTTAATCGGTAATTTTTCCTGTAAAATTTCAGCTGATCAGGTATTACATTCTAACTCTTCTTCTACTGTTTAAGTCATTGAGGACAATGTCTCATTTAGGTTTGGGGGAGGGAATTAGTTGATTAATACCTTGTTTTTAGTTTGTATGTTGTTTTTATTTTTAGTCCAAAATTTTTCGAAAAATACAAAAAAATTGAAAAATTTTCAAAAATTACAAAAATATTTTGCAATTTTGTGTTTTTATTTTGACTAAAAAGGTGAAATTGGTAAAAGATAGCCGAGTAAGGAATTTCCACTCCTGAGACGTATCTCAAACCTATTTCGAAATAAGTTAATTTTTGTTTATTTCATTTTGAATTATTTAATTTGTGAATTCTCCTTAACACTGACTAAAATGAATCTTCTTATGTTCAGTTGACAGGTATTATGAACTTACATGGAAACATACGGACATGAGCTAAAAATTGAAAAGTTTGTAATATTCCGTGCTATAGTTTAATTGGAAGAAGCATCTCTAAATAGTAATGGAGTAAAAAAAAAAAAAAAAAAAAAAAAAAAAAAAAAAAAAAAAACGTCCGAGATCCGAGTTATTAAGTCTGTAAGGGTATTTTAATACCTAGTGCCCTAAAACCAACTGGTTTGGGAGTCATTGGCCCAAAGCTCGTTACATGGATCGAAGATGCTGCAAAAATAAATATATATATCTGAAGTCTGAGTAATTAAGTTCGTAGGGGTGTCTTAACACCTGGTGCCCTAAAGCCAACTGGTTTGGGAGCCACCGACCCAAAGCTCGCTACATAGACGGAAGGTATTGTATATAAATAAAAAATAGAAAAAAATCAAAGAAAAAATCAGAAAAATCAAAAAAATTATTCCATTGCTACAAAAAGGTGTGAAATCTGATAGAACTTTAGGACAAAAATATTACTCTCTTATCAACTGCACTTATGACTGTTGTGGGCAAAAATGAGTTAATTAATATTCTGTTGCTGTGTATATGGAGAATGGTAAAAACAATCGGAGAATTTACTTATTCGGTAATTTAGAAAGAAACAAAACAACTAGTAACTTGGAGTAGATTTTTCACCTGATTAGTCACTTACTAATTTTCTTTATTCTCTTTTCGCTTGTCTTTTTGCTTTTGTGTACATTAGTTTTAATACCTTTTTACTTTTGTAAAATGTTTGTGGGTATCATTGCTGTAAACCCTCACGAGACTACACTCGTCCACTAGGGACACCTAGGGGTTTTAAAGGCTTGTTGCATATGCTAAATGCAACCGTGATCCCTACGAAAATGGCTTAGTTAAATTTTGTTATGTTATTTTATATTTTGCTCGAGGACTAGCAAAATGTTAGGTTTGGGGGTGTGATGAGTGGTATTTATATCACTATTTCCCACTCATTTAATCTAATATTTTGTATAGTTTCTCGGGTTTGATGAACGTTTTGATGTGTTTTATTGTTATTTTGCAGATAAATAAAGTTTGGACAGCACTGGAGGCAATTTGGGGCAAAACCGGACAAAAATGCGTCAACAGGATATTTTCGTCTCTTGCGCGTCGCGACGCAGGAACACTGCGCGCCGCGACGCCCAGCGTGTGCCGGTTCTGCTAAAATGCGCCATGGTCAACGGGTCAACAATTTGAAAAGTTTGACTTTGCTAAAATGCGCCGTGCCACGTGTCACCATCACATCCGATCTGCTAACGTGCACCGTGCCACGTGTCAACATCATATGCTGCCGACACTCTGACATGACACGTGTCGCCTCGTCATCAGCCACATCATCGGTCAACAAGTCAACCATGCCACGTGTCATGCCACGTCATCAGACACGTCAACAAGTCAACCGAGTCAACTTGCCACGTCAGCCTAAGCCAATCAGAGCATGACACGTGTCGCCACGTGTCGCAATCCTATTGTGCCGACAAGTCAACAGTCAGCCGCCACGCCACGTCAGCGCCACGTCATCGCCACGTCAGCATGACGTCATCATAATAATTGAGAATTAGCCGCCTTGACACGTGTCAGTTGCACAGTTAGCCGCCTCGCTACTACGTGTCGCCGTCTCATTGTGCCACGTCGACATTTGAGCGTCGCGACGCGCAACGCCTTAGCGTCGCGACGCGAGCACAGTTCCCAAACAGTGAATTTTGTTTTGCTATAAATAGGGGCGCGAATTTTCATTTTTCATTACACCTTTCTCTCTCTTGATTTCTCTCTCTAGAGAGAGTTTCTCTCTCTAGAATTTTTTTTTTTTAGTTTTTAATTTTTAGTTTTGTAATTTGTTTTAATTACTTTTTGTAATAATAGTAATTTAATTTTTACTTTTTACTTTTTACAGTTTTTACTATTCACCATGTTGAAGTAACTTTTTCAGCTAGGGTGAAAGGTAATTATTTTACTATTGCTATTTAGATTAATCTCCCTTAAAAATAATATATTAACTATTTAAAATATTGACTTAATAAGGGATACCGCTATATTGGTCGGTTGGTAATTTAATTTTAATCTGGTTTAAACCTGACTAATCACGGATACCGCCAGACTGGTCGGTTGGTAAATTTATTTTTGGTTCCGCCTTAATGGCTGGTTGGACTTAATTTGACTTAATCAGGATACCGCCAGACTGGTCGGTTGGTAAATTTAACACAAGTTTATATATTATTTTATGGGAGATATCTAAATTAGTAGTAGTAAAAGTAATTCCTTTTACCTTAGCATTTTATTTTATTGTAATTACTTTTCAGCATTTTACCTTATGTCATTTTATTTTATGTATTTTATTTTTATAGTCCTAGTTATGTGTTAGTTAATTAGAGGTTGTGACGACTTTTAATATCATCGGTTTATAAGGGATTATTTTATAGTTGGGTAATTTAAAGTTTATTTATTAAGTCTTAAGCTTAATGTTTCTTGTTGTCTGATCACCAATAAGATTGATATGGTAAATCTAAAATGAACTAGACATAGGGATTTTAGGTTTCAGCCTTAGACTTAATAGCCCACGATCTTCCTTGAGGATAGATAACCCTTTAATAGATTTCCTTACAGGATAGGAATATACCTGTCGGGCGGGGGTAGCCATAATTGGAACTTAGACTTAATGAATCCAGGTAAGTGGTTGACATAGGAATATGGTTCAATTGGGTTATACTGGGTATTTGTAGTTGACCATCGGAAGAGGCTTTTACATAATTTAGTGTTCCAGGTTAATGAACTGATTTATTACACAAACATAAAATAATCACTTCATCTTTTAAATGATATTAAAAATTCACAACCTTATATCTTTTTATCTTTTATTTTCCTTAGTATTTTCTTTTATCTTTTTATTTATTTATTTAGCAAATCTTCAATCAACCAAATCAATCAAGCAATCAATTCTATTCTCCCTTTAATTAGATATTTGTAAATAAATAGATTCAATAATTAATAACAACAGTAGGAATTAAGTCCTCGTGGGATCGATATTTTTATACTACTTGAACGATACGTGCGCTTGCGTTATACGTGTGTGTTTACGCCGGTCAATATGATATGAGTTTCATTGTTTGTTTGCAATGAGTGAGGGAGATAATGGAGGATGGTAGGGTGTGTAAGGAAGAAACTAGTGGAGTGTGTGGGGTATTGTTGTTTGATTTGTTTTATGGAGGATTGGCTTGGCATGTGAGGGATTTGGCTCCTTGGTTTGTAGGGCACGTGAATGATGGAAGAAAAAGATGATGTGGGGCATGGTATGTATTTTTTTTGTCATTTGGGGGAGGCTTTGGGCGTGGGTTTGTGTTGGGCATGGGTTTGGCTCTTTTTGGTGGGCTTGGGTATTTGGGCTTGGCTTATGTATTCTTGGGCCGAGCGTAAGCAGAGATCCAACGAGCAAATCGAAGCTTGATAACCAAGTTAAATCCGACAATAATTCCGATTTCCAACTTTACCCTTCCAACGTCTGTTTCCCGCGACTTCCACGACATGAAAAGGTAGTGCCTCCTTACGAGGCTCATCATTGGGCACGATATGCAAAAATGCAGTGTGTACAGTCGCCCCCACTTTGATGGGACTTGTGTAGTGTGTGACAATGACAATCCTATCAAAGTTACGTGCAATGCATTTTTACTTACCTGGCTCGCCAGCTGCCACCTGACTTACCTGCTGCTTCGAACTGAGTTAATGCTGCAGTGGACCTCGATCCTGGGACGCATCCCAATACCTGCAAACGACAACGGGGTACCTCGACCCTCGAACTGATGATGTAGTGGGCACCTCGACCCTGGGCACCTCGACCCGGAACTACAACAGGCAACGGGGGCACCTCGACCCTGGGCACCTCGACCCAACACCGCTAACAAATAGGGACCTCGCCCTGAAACGATGATGTAGTGGGCACCTCGACCCTGGGCACCTGGACCCGGAACTACAACAGACAACGGGGGCACCTCGACCCTGGGCACCTCGACCCAACACCGCTGACAAATAGGGACCTCGCCCTGAAATGATGATGTAGTGGGCACCTCGACCCTGGGCACCTCGACCCGGAACTACAACAGACAACGGGGGCACCTCGACCCTGGGCACCTCGACCCAACACCGCTGACAAATAGGGACCTCGCCCTGAAATGATGATGTAGTGGGCACCTCGACCCTGGTCACCTCGACCCGGAACTACAACAGACAACGGGGGCACCTCGACCCTGGGCACCTCGACCCAACAACCGCTGACAAATAGGGACCTCGCCCTGAAATGATGATGTAGTGGGCACCTCGACCCTGGGCACCTCGACCCGGAACTACAACAGACAACGGGGGCACCTCGACCCTGGGCACCTCGACCCAACACCGCTGACAAATAGGGACCTCACCCTGAAATGATGATGTAGTGGGCACCTCGACCCTGGTCACCTCGACCCGGAACTACAACAGACAACGGGGGCACCTCGACCCTGGGCACCTCGACCCAACACCGCTGACAAATAGGGACCTCGCCTGAAATGATGATGTAGTGGGCACCTCGACCCTGGGCACCTCGACCGGAACTACAACAGACAACGGGGGCACCTCGACCCTGGGCACCTCGACCCCAACCCGCTGACAAATAGGGACCTCGCCCTGATGCTAATACTGATGTGGAGCCTCGCTCCAAGACTGAAACTGATGTGGGCCTCGCCCCAAACTGATATGGACCTTGCCCCAAACTGATATAGATATGGGCCTCGCCCCAAACTGATACGGATATGGGCCTCGCCCCAGATGCTGATACTGACATGGGCCTCGCCCCCAAGCTGACGTGACATGGAGCCTCGCTCCTAAGCTGAAGTGAATGATTTATTTCAAACTATACTGCCCTCCTCGAGGCAATCCTGATAGCTAAACATATTTTTATCCTCAACGAATGCTTCGTGTTGAAACCAGAGAACCTTCAAAGTACTTGACATACTCAAATCCACTCTTCTGAACGGGTGATCTGAACTAGACTCCTAGTGTGTGTGTGCTAAGGCTCTTTCGCAGCTTGTTCCTTAAGTAAGCCAACTTGGTGATTTCGTTTCAGAGAGTCAAACCAGTGGGTCTAACCAACCTGGATGTCTTAATCACATTCTGTGATTACTTCAGCATACTCAACATGATATGGTTTTCATCTTTTTTCTTTTGTCTCCTTCTTTTCATTTTCTCTTTTTTTCTTTTCTTTTCTTTTTTTTTTTTTTTTTTCTCTTTTCTTTTTTTTTTTTTTGACACACCTATCCTTTAAGGTAGCATTTCTCCTCATGGTGGTCCTAATACTCGCCCATGGGTAGCTTCACGCTTATCGGTTATAGGCGGTCTATTTTTTTTTCTTTTTATTTCAGAGACTTTTATTTTTATTTCCAACCATATCATATATCATAGCATCGGTAAACCAGGGTGGACACCTAGGCAAACGGTCATTCACCGATTCGTCATCTCTTCAACTAGTCACCTCGGTAACTACTCGGCTTCCACTTGTTTGAGATCCTGTCGAGTGCTCATGAGTCCAGCCGAGATCAGTCCTTTCAAAATACCGGAAGAGAGCACGTCTCGCACTTATCGTTTCTATGGTTTCTTCCTACAGCAAACAATGTCATCATCGGACATTGTCTATCTATCAAAGACTTTTCTCCGTGGGATTCTTCACTCCAAATGCTGAAAACATGGGCTTCGCCCCCTGGAATCCATTCCTGAAACTGATACTGGCGTGGGCCTCAACCCTGGGATTCTTTCCTGAGATTAATACTGATGTGAGCTTCAACCCTATTCCTGGAACTGAGATTGATTCTGATTCATTTCTGAGACTGATAACACTGTTGTTGTTTCTGGTTGGCTTGCATTTGCCGCTTTCTCTTCTTTCTCTCTTTTTCTTTAAACCTGCAAATACAAAACAACAGAATAAATACGGGGGCATGTAAGTATGCAAGTGTAGAGATACTCCCTTTTCGTGATGGGTTGGATCCTCATTGTTTCCTCGGCGCTATATGTCCCTGGTCGCCCCTTGATGGTTCCCATCTGTTTGAAATCTGTAAAAAACAAAACACAAAACAAGAATGCAAGTTACGTGTATGCATGTATGTATTTCCTATCTCGTTGGGTTAGGTCTCCTGCTTGTTCCTTCGGTGACCGCTCAGTCCTCTTTCTTTCAAGCAAAGTACAACTTCAATCTGTCCACATTGATTGGCTCAGCAAACTCATTCCCTTCCAAGTCTGACAGCCTTACTGCTCTCCATTCCCCATGACCTTCTGCACTACGTAAGGTCCCTCCCAGTTCGGCCTGAATTTCCCTCTTGGATCTGTCGTCGACGGCCTCGACTGCTTAAGTACCAAATCACCCTTTCTGATCTTTGTGGGACGTACCTTCTTGTTGAAGGCCCGTGCCAGTCTCTTCTGATATAACTGCGTGTGATGTAAGGCCCTTATCCTTTTCTCGTCCAAAAGTGCTAACTGATCAAATCTCTGTGCGGCCCATTCTGACTCAGGTAACTCTGTTTCTGCTAATACTCTCATAGACTGTATGTCCATTTCCACTGGCAGTACTGCTTCCATCCCGTACACTAAAGAGTAAGGTGTTGCACCCGTTGCTGTTCTGACTGACGTTCTGTACCCCCACAAGGCATACGGTAATTTCTCGGCCCAATCCCTGCAGTTCTCTGTCATCTTGGCTAAAATCGTCTTTATAGTCTTGTTGGCTGCCTCAACTGCCCCGTTCGCCTGCGGCCTGTACGGTGATGACTTGTGGTGGCCTATCCTGTACCTCTGTAACATTGCCTTCGTCTCCCCTTGAAATTGAACTGTTGTCTGTCACCACATGATGGGGCATACCATACCGACAGATGAGGTTCCGAGCTATAAACTTTGCCATCTGCTTTGCTGTAACATTACGGAATGATTCAGCTTCCACCCACTTCGAGAAGTAGTCTACGGCCACTACTATGAAGCGGTGCCCATTCGATGCATTTGGTCGGATTTCTCCAATCATATCAATTCCCCATGCTGAGAAAGGCCACGGCTCTGACAGCCCATGCAACTCTGTATGCGGCAAGTGATTCAAATTACCGTGTGCTTGACAGTCATGACAGTGCTTTACCATCTTCGCGCAATCCGTCTCCATGGTTGACCAGTAAAAACCTTGTCTCGCTATCTTGCGGGACAGATTCAACCCATTCATGTGCGGACCACATACCCCGGCATGTATTTCTTCCATTACATGCTGAGCTTCTTCTCTTCTCAAACACTTCAACTGAATACCGTTTGCTTGCCTCCTGTACAGTTCTCCTTTCAAAATCATATACTGGGAAGCTAACTTCTGAATGGCTATTCCGTCTTTTCTGCCCGCCCCTTCTGGGAGTTCACCGCGTTCCAGATACCTCTGAATGTCAAAATACCAAGGTTTGCCGTCGTCGATCTCAACCTCCAGAATTCTCTCTATTTCATAAACAGGTTTATTTGCCGTTACCAGTATCAATGGTCTCATCCAACTTTTCTAGGATAACCATGTGCCATCTGGTTCTCTCTGGTAAGTGTTGAAAGGGATAAGTGCTTTCTGAGGTGAAAGCTTCCGTTCTTCTTTCAATTCCCATTCTCCTCGTATCTGCTGGACCACCAACATAGAATCTCCGTAGACTTCCACACTTCGGGCCTTCAAGGCTATCAATGCCGTCAAACCAAAAGCACATGCTTCATACTCGGCCATGTTATTAGTCACTCTGAATGTCAACCTTTTGGCCAACGGCAAAGTCTCTCCCTCGGGGGTCACTATCACGATCCCAATTCCGGCACCTTTGTAATTCACCGCTCCGTCAAAATACATCTTCCATCTCTGGACTGTTATTGCTTGGATCTCTTCATCTGGAAATTCAAACTTATATTGATCCCCATCAACAGGTTGCAATGCCAGAAACTCTGCTACTGCTCGCCCTTTAATCACTTTGGAGGTGAGATACTCAATGTCAAATTCTGTCAGCAATACCAACCATCTGCCCAATTTTCCCACTAGCGAAGGCACCGAATGAAGATATTTCAGAGGATTCTCCTTTGCCACTACCTGGATCTTGTATGACTGGAAATAATGCCGTAGTTTTCTGGAAGCCCATACCACGGCAAGACAGATCTTCTCCACTTCTTGATACCGAGCCTCATACGGGAGCATCTTCTTACTCAGATAGTAAACTGCATGTTCTACCCCTGTATCATCTGCCTGTACCATCATTGCCCCCAGTGCTTCTGATTCTATAGCCAAGTACAATATCAAAGGTCTGCCTGGTCTCGGAGGTTTCAATACAGGAGGCTTTACCAAGTACTCTCTGATCCTGTCGAAGGCGGTCTGGCACTGCTCGTTCCATCTCACTGGCTGATCTTTTCTCAACAGTTTGAAAACGGGCTCACATACTGATGTCAACTTGGCAATGAACCGACTGATGTACTGAATTTTTCCCAAGAACGCTCTGACTTCCTTTTCTGTCTTTGGTGCAGGCATCTCTGTGATTGCCTTGATCTTCTCGGAGTCTACCTCTATTCCGCCCATTCCTACTGTATGACCAAGCAATTTCCCTGATGTCACCCCAAACACACATTTCTTGGGTTAAGCCGCAGGTTGTATCTGTCAACTCTCTGAAGGAACCTTTCCAGCGCTTCAATGTGCCCAATTCTTGTCTCTGATTTTACCATCATGTCATCCACATACACTTCGATTTCTTTGTGCATCAAATCATGGAAAAGTGTAGTGGCCATTCGTTGATACGTAGCTCCTGCATTCTTGAGTCCAAACGGCATTACCTTGTAGCAGTAAGTGCCCCACTCAGTAACAAATGCAGTCTTGTGTTTGTCTTCCTCAGCCATGAGAACCTGATTGTAACCTGAAAATCCATCCGCAAATGAATACATAGCAGATAAAGCTGCACTATCAACCAGGACATCTATATGTGGCAGAGGAAAATCATCTTTCGGACAAGCCTTGTTGAGATCTCTGTAGTCTACGCACATCCTGACCTTCCCGTCTTTCTTCGGTACTGGCACTATATTAGCCAACCACTCGGGATACTTCACTACTTCCAGGAACCCCACATCTATCTGTTTCTTAACTTCTTCTCTGACTTTCTCAGCCCATTCTGGTCTCATTCGTCGGAGTTTCTGCTTTACTGGCCTCATATTCGGATATGTCGGTATTGTGTGTTGGGCAATGTTTCTGTCTACCCCAGGCATGTCCTCATAGGACCAAGCAAACACTCTGGCATATCTGACCAACACTTCTTCTAACTTCTCCCTTTCTTCAGGGGTAACTTCACTTGCAATCAGAATTACTTTGGGGTTCTCCAGCGTACCCAGGTTAAAGCAGTAGTTCTGGCAGAACTGATATCAAATATGCTTGATTCATGCGGAGTAAATGGAAATGACTCAGGCAAGTAAGCAAAAGAAATGTCTTTATTGGATAATGCGGAAGTACATTCAAACAAATCAGGAAGGTAAATGTCTTCATCATCTACAGACACTTCTTCTTCTGCAATCAGGCCTCCTCAGGCTTTCTTTTCTTCCTTTCCCAGAGTCATGCTCTCTAACTTCATCAATTCTTCTTCCCAAATCTCTGCTTCCACTGATTCTTCAGTCAGTAGCTTCTCACCCAACAAATCCTGGAAGATCTCAAACCCAGGTACCACAATCCCATTGACTTCCACAGGTTCAGGCTCTCCTTGATACCCTGAAGCTTTCACAAAGCACTCCATCAGTCTCAGGCCCTTTTTCTTGACCCTTGGCTTTTCTTCTTCGTCAGATCTTGTACCCCAAACCTTCCGAGTAGTCTGTCCTCTGAAATTCGGCAATTTTGAACCTTTTCCCGGCTCAAACTTCATCTTCTCCATAATCCTAGCCACCCTAGGATCCACCCATTCCTCGAAAGTAGCTGACACCTGAAACCTTGTGAAAGGTTGTATCTCCAAGGCAGCCACGGCATTGTCTAGCTCAGCCCGGATGGTAACGACTTCTCCCTCATACGGGAATTTGATCATCTGATGCAAAGTGGAAGGCACGCCCCCAAGTTTGTGAAACCAAGGCCTTCCCAACAATAAGGCAAAAGTGGCTGGGATGTCCAGCACTGTGAACTCAACCTCATCTTCAATTGGTCCTACCTTGACCATAGCCACAAAGGTACCCTCAACTCCCCGCTTACTGTCATCATAAGCCTTAATAGTCATACTGGAGGGGTCAAGTCTGTTGCTTTCATACCCAATCTTGCCAGAATTTTCAACGGGCACACATTGATGGACGAACCGTCATCCACCATCACACATGAAGTTTTCTTGCCTCTCACCTCGGCCCTGATAAATAAAGGCCTGTTATGATTTCTTCCTTCCACCGGGGTTCATCCTCAGAAAAGGATATCTGCAAAGCTTCTTTCTGAACCGACCCAACAAACATTGCGGGGTTGGCATCCTCCGGTACCACAGATCTTGCTCAAGGCCTCAACCATAGCCTGTCTATGCTCCCGAGACGCACATAACAGTTCCCAGATACTCACTTGTGCTCTAGTCTTCCTCAATTGCCTCAGTACTATATCACCTTCAGTATTTTCTGCAGTCTCAACCACCACTTCTCTACCATCTGTCAAAGCTTCCTTACCCTTTTCCGTCATATCATTGTAAAAGACCGCTACGTGTCATTCCCCTTACTTCCTCCTCATCACTGCTAGAGAAATCAAGCCAAAAGTTTTTCTTCTGCTCAGTCTCATCTTCACTAGTATTATCCCAGATTCCCATGCAAAAGGCTTGAGGGTGAAAGGATTTCAGGACAAGGTCTTCTGGGAGGCCAGAATTGATCATATAGGCTGGTGGTGGTACGGCACGGTAATTGGGTAAGGGGTTTCTGTGTGTGTCAGGCTGTTCTGTTTCTGGGTCAGGTATTTTCTTGGAGTCTATTAGGTCTTGGATTTCATGGCGGAGTCGGGCGCAATTGTCAGTGTCATGGCCCTTCTGTTGGTGAAAATGACAGTAAAGGCTTAGGTTATAATGTGATGGTAGGGGATTGGGTAGTGGTTTGGTTTCTAAGGATTTCAAGAGCCCTTGCCTCTTTAGTTTCTCTAGCACTTTTGACAGAGGTCTTCCCAAGTTGGAAAATCTTCGGTCCCGGATAGCGGCAATCTCAGCAGAAACGGGCTTCGTTCCCGATGTTCCCCCAATGGGCCTCCTGTTCAAACCATAGAATTTTCTATTCTCAGCCTCTTCTTCCTCAATATCCATGACAGTTTCCCTCAACTGTCGAAAGTCCGTAATCATGGAGGTCATCCTCCTCAACTTGCTGTAAATGGAGGGCTTGGTGCCCTTGATGATCATCTTAATCTGGTCCTTCTCCGAGGGCCTAGTTTGCATTTTCAACAGCTGACTTCTCCACCGGTCCACGTACTCTTTAAAACTTTCCTCCGATTTCTGCTTCACATTCTCCAGATCTCGGAGTGACAGATCAATTTCTAGGTCAGTGACATACTGCTTTAGGAAAGCATCAGCCAACTCTCTCCAATCTTCCTTCACTTTCTTCTCCAAACTGTGGTACCACACCACGGGAGCTCCCTCGAGCGACATTCCAAACATTTTCTGCACTTGGCGCTGGGATAAGCCAACGAAACTCATAACTGATACAAACTGCCGGAGATGCACCCTTGGATCCCCATTCCCGTTAAACTTAGTCATATCAGGCATCTTGAACTGTGCTGGCAATTGTTCCTCGAAAGTCAGTGTGTCATAATCCAGCAGATCTTCATTCTTACCCCTCATCTTGCGGGTAACTGACTCAACCTGATCCCGAAGTTTCTGTAACTCTGCCTGTGACCCAGATATTCTGCCTGTTGCATACTCTGCCATATCATCATCAAAAGTAGGGATATCATCCCCCATCCCATTCGGAGGCTCCTCATGCCTCACATTCTCAGAATTTCCCCCAGCACGGGGCACAGTCATACTAGCCATAGCAGTAGTCAAGGCTTGCAACTGTTCAGCAATCTTGGCGAGATTGTTCTCTAACTGATCCATTCGGGATACCTCGTTACCAGATTCACTCATGGTTATTACTGTCTTCTTGGTGAGTCTTTTCCCTTCCCTAACCCAACAGGTATCTATGATGGCTTTTTTAAAACATAAGGGTTAGCATGATGCATGTATGCGTGAGGTGTATGAGGTACATATAACATACTAAATAAATTAAAACTCTCAAACAAATCGGCTCGTTATTATTTTAGAATCTTTCGGGCTAATTACCATAGGAGTGAACCCATCCCAGTTTAAATGGCCCAATGAGTTCACATCTCATGGCAAAGAGCCCGACTAAATCCAAATAGCAATGTTCCGAACACAATCACAAAGCGGCTCATTAATCGCTTAGAAACCTTTGGCCCAATAGTCATGAAATACGTTCTTGTCCCAGTTTAAATGGCCCAACAAGCCCATATCCCATGACAAGTGGTCCAAATAGATCCAAACGACAATGTTCCCAAACACAAGCATAGAAGAAAGATGATGCAAACATGACATGATAATTTCTACACAATGGCCCATCGACATTTTAGAAGCTTTGGGCCTAATAGTCATAAGATACGAACTCGCCCCAGTTTAAATGGCCCAACAAGTTCGCATTTCTGATAAAAGGTCCAACTGCCTCCAAATGGAAATGGCCCATAAGCACATACTCAAGGAAATAATTGTTACTTTAGCCAACCCGGTCTATGGGTGGTTTAGCAAGAGTATAGACAAAGGCTCTCACCTCACCGCGAAGGATGGCTCACAACTAGGTCTCCCCACTCAAGGGTTCGAGCGACCAAGTGAGCACACCCCTTTTTATACACTAAGGTACGTGCCAATGAGCTATGGTGTGTGACAGACTGTCAAATGGATTTCTCGTTGTAGATTCCCCAGAGGGAAGGTGGAGCGAGGCTCACTTAAATACCCAAGCCCCTTAGGCTCTTATCGCTTGGTGTCAGGAATAAACAACGAGTCCTCCAAATTAGTCCATCACAATAGGCTATGAGTAGATGGCCATCTAGGTGCCTTCACAGCTTTTCCTTCTAGAAAGGTAGTGAGTGAAGGAAGACACCCAACCATTACCTAGCCTCAAAAATGCCTTTGATTAAACCCTTACTTTTATCCACTATAGACACGGTCAATTAAAACATAAATCCAAACATTACAAGACAATATTTTCGGGGCCGATTCTCTATCCCCAGTGGAGTCGCCAGACTGTAGACAACAGAAACTGGACGACGCATGCTGTTCTAGGCTCGCGGCACTAGTTGGGAGTACGGAGTAGCCACGGGGGACTAAACCGGAGAATAATGGAGTCGCCACCCGGTGTGAACCGGGAAAATAAGATTTAAGGCCGCACTCACCCCTCGCAAGGGAAGACCTCAAACCGTTGGGTTCGGAATGGTCCCTTACTTATGTCACTTGTAATGAAAGGATTTATGTAATAACTTAATCATGCTTGAGTAACACTCATTCCAAGGGTATTATGCTTCTAGATTCACATGCAAGCGATAAAACTTACAGTTAAATTTCCATATACAAATCCCATGTCTAAGTTTACATTTAGCATATTTTCACGTTTGTATGCAACCTATCATATATAATCTATGTCCAAATCCAAGCATGAAGACAAATTAACATTCCAAAGGCATACAACTTCACAAAAGCACAAACAAAGAACATTCTTACAAACATGCATACTAAGAAAAGGTATTCAAGTGCATAACAGAAATAGATAACTAAAGAAGTAATACAAATGCATAAGGTTCAAGGATGTAACTATATGTTAAGATAGACATGTCATAATGGGGTGCAGGAAGACCGTAATCGTTCGCGTTGCGTTCGTAAACGCGTTCGAACGGTGAAGACAGAAGGTTCTCGTTCGCGTTGCGTTCGTAAACGCGTTCGAACGGTGAAGACAGAAGGTTCTCGTTCGTATGGCGTCCGAAAACGCGTTCGAACAGAATGAGACCTGATGCTACAGATGTGTGCGCGTTCGAATAGCGTTTGATAACGCGTTCGAACGGTAGAGACAGAAGGTTCTCGTTCGTATGGCGTCCGAAAACGCGTTCGAACAGAATGAGACCTGATGCTACAGATGTGAGCGCGTTCGCGTTGCATTCGTAAACGCGTTCGAACGGTAGAGACAGAAGGTTCTCGTTCGTGATGCGTCCGAAAACGCGTTCGAACGGGAACTGGCAGATTACATACATTCATACAGTTTTGGATGCGTCATTCAAACAAGATCATCACAACGACATATCTAATCACACGGACCCTTGAATCATGCATAAAGATTAACATACTAAACATTAAATCATGCTCAATCACTACCAACTAGTCATGCACAAAGCTATAACATGTTAAACATCCTAATCATAAGAAAACAAATAACACATTGCTCTAAATCATACTCAAACACAAGTTTAGATGAAACGAAATACGTGTGTCTTTCAAGTGGTACGTGGCATTGTATCCCGAGTACAAACCGCATGACCGTCCATTCGGATTCGGCTACGGAATTTATGTCCGAGTTTCCATCCGATATACCACAAGAAATAACACATATTCCGTCCATCCGGAATCACATCACGTAATTAACATGCTAAACTAATTCATACATGCTTAAATATCATGCTTTCTAAATTATTAATTCATGCGAAGAGGATAAGTATCATATGCCCTCAGGTCTAACCTTTTTTGCGTCGTCTTTTGGAAGCACGTTCCACGGCCGTCGGAAGAGTCGATGTTCCGCAACTTTTCTGGTTCGCTGGTTCCCCTTTTTCTTGGTTATCCTACTGATTTGCTCACTGTTTTCCCTCTGCTTTGCTGTTGTGTTGCTGCTGTCTTTTTGGCTTGAGAGGAGAGGACTTTGTGTGCTTTTCAAGTGCTAAGTGTTGCTGCCTATGTGCTCCCTATCTCCTAGATATCTCTTCTTCTGTGCTATATAGATGCTAGCTATTTTGGTTGGTTTTAGGCTTCTTTTATAGGCAAAGGTGGAGAGTCTTTGGTGGCTCACCACATGCTTGAATTAAGGAGATTCCTCTTAGTGGAGAATTTGGTGGAGAGTGTTTAATGGGAAGTGAGTTGGCTTGTGCTTGCTTTGTCATTTTTGGGTGGCCTTGGGCGTGAATGGCTTGCAAAGAGTGATGGGTGTGAATGTGGCTTAGGTGGACTTTGTTGCTTTGTACTTGTTTTGTCATTCAAGTGGGAGGGGTTGGTATATGATATGAGTTTCATTGTTTGTTTGCAATGAGTGAGGGAGATAATGGAGGATGGTATGGGTGTGTAAGGAAGAAAGCTAGTGGAGTGTGGGGTATTGTTGTTTGATTTGTTTTATGGAGGATTGGTTTGGCATGTGAGGGATTTGGCCTTGGTTTGTAGGGCACGTGAATGATGGAAGAAAAAGATGATGTGGGGCATGGTATGTATTTGTTTTTTCATTTGGGGGAGGCTTTGGGCGTGGGTTTGTGTTGGGCATGTTTGGTTCTTTTTGGTGGGCTTGGGTATTTGGGCTTGGCTTATGGATTCTTGGGCCGAGCGTAAGCAGAGATCCAACGAGCAAATCGAAGCTAGATAACCAAGTTAAATCCGACAATAATTCCGATTTCCAACTTTACCCTTCCAACGTCCGTTTCCCGCGACTTCCACGACATGAAAGGGAGTGCCTCCTTACGAGGCTCATCATTGGGCACGATATGCAAAAATGCAGTGTCTACAGTTGGCTCTAGTAAAGCACTGTGCCTACCCCAATTCTCCAGAAATATTCTTTAAGGAATACATATCTATACCAGGCGTAGTATACTAAGTATTGCGTATTACGACCAGTATCAGAGGTCACATGCTAGGCCTGAGGCTGGAATTGTGTCTGCCCCCCTTACGAAGCATATATCGGATCACTAGCAACTAGTCTATTTAATCGGATAATCATGACTTTGTCATATTATCCCGATAGTTGCAACATATTAGAGTACCAGTTATGTATCCCTGCGTGATCATCATCTCCATATGACTGAAGTGCTACTTCTATCTTTACATCACACCCAATACACTACGATTCTCAATAAACCCAGAAGAGGCGTACACGGAACCTGTTAAAGTCCTGGACGACCAAAACCAAAGTGTATTGATTGTCGCAAGTATTAGCGATGCAACTCTCAAGTTAAGACCAAATACACCTACCCTGATTCGGATTCCCATAGACATATAGTCATACTACTAATGGATTCAGATGGGTCTATCCAGAGCGAAGCTGTTTCCGTACCATCGGTAAATAAAACCTCATATTACACTTGCATGAGTATCCAATATCCAAATATATGAGAACTATGCCGTTACGCTACCATTACGCGCACAAGTGTAATACTAGTCTATTCCGTATTATCGATGTCCAGTCTCGATAGTACTACGACTAGGGATATTTAATGATTAAATCTTTCGTGGATTGATATTGTCTCATATCTTATTAATCCGGAACTAATCATAAGGACTTTTATCATTTATATATTCAAGTAATCTAATTACAAAATGATAAAATAATAATTTCCTTTGTCACATAGTTAATTTGTACAAAAACCACCGTGTCTTTTACAAATAGTGATGCTATGGGTCATAATTTTCCAACAATCTCCCACTTGTCCTATAGCCAATCACTCAAGTATCTAACACTTGAACTATGTACATGTCGTTCAAAATTTTACTGAGAAATAGCTTTCGTCAGCGGATCTGCAATGTTGTTATCTGATGCGACCTTCTAAATCTTCACATCGCCACGATGTATGATCTCACGAATCAGATGGAAATATCGAAGTACATGCTTGGATCGTTGATGAGACCGCGGTTCCTTAGCCTGCGCTATAGCCCCGTTACTGTCATAATACAAAGGAACGGGCTCAGCTGCTAACGGAACTACTCCTAATCTATTTTGGAATTTATGGATCCAAACTGCCTCTTTTGCTGCCTCAGCTGCAGCAATATATTCCACTTCTGTTATTGAATCGGTAACAGTCTCTTGCTTGGAAGATTTCCAGCTCACTGCTCCGTTGTTCAAATAAAATATGTACCCGGATTGTGACTTACAGTCGTCTTTATCGGTTTGGAAACTTGCATCGGTAAACCTAGTTACCTCAAGTTCTCCATCTCCATAGATTAAGAAAGCATCATTAGTTCATCTAAGATACTTATGGATGTTCTTAACCGCAACCCTGTGACCATCACCTGGATCGGCCTGATAGCGACTACACATGCTCAAAGCATACGAGACATCAGGTCGTGTACATATCATGGCATACATGATTGATCCGACTGCAGAAGCGAACGGTATCTGACTCATGTTGTCTCTATCATCTTGAGTTTTAGGACACATGTCTTTAGATATAGAGACATCATGTGACACTGACAACAGTCCCCTCTTAGACTGATATCTCTTCAAAACTTTATCAATGTACGTGCTCTGGGAGAGTCCAAACAGTTTTCTAGATCTATCCCGGTTGATCTTTATTCCCAGAATAAAGGCTACTTCTCGCAGATCTTTCATGGAGAATTTTAATGAAAGCCAAGCTTTCACCGATTGTAGCATGGGAATGTCATTGCCAATAAGCAATACATCATCAACGTAAAGGACAATGAATGTTAGTGCGCTCCCACTAACAATCTTATATACACAAGGATCATCTTCATTTTGAATGAAATCATATTTTTTTATGGTCTCATCAAAACGTTGGTTCCAAGAAAGCGATGTTTGCTTCAATCCATAAATGGATCGATTAAACTTGCAAACCTTGTTTGCATGTTTTGGTACGATAAAACCATCAGGCTGTTGCATATAAACATCCTCTAAAAGGTTTCCGTTAAGGAAAGCGGTTTTGACATCCATCTGCCATATTTTATAATCGAAATATGCAGTAATAGCAAGCATTATCCGAATGGATTTAATCATGGCAACAGGGGAAAAGTTTTCGTCGTAATCGACACCATGTCGTTGACGATACCCTTTCGCTACAAGCCTAGCTTTGTACGTTTGTATGTTGCCATCCATGCCCGTCTTCTTCTTGAAGATCCATTTGCAACCAATAGGCTTTACGCCTTCTGGTGCATCAACCAGTTTCCAAACTTGGTTGGTGTACATGGAATCCATTTCGTACTTCATGGTTTCTTGCCATAAAGCGGAGTCGATATCTTGTATCGCTTCCTCATACGTACCCGGCTCATTATCCTCAATAAGATTAATATCTACGTGAGGTGAGATCAGAAACCCATACCTCTCAGGTTGTTTTCTGACTCTATCCGACCTACGCAGTTATTTTGTATTAGAAGATTGTGGTACAGTCTCATCCCTGATGAATTTTTCGTGTTCCGTTTGGGAATCGGTGCTAGGAACAGTATCGCTCCGATTTTCATCGAGTTATACTTTCCTCCCACTTACCACTGCATTTAGGAATTCCTTTTCGAGGAAAACCGCATGTAGAGCAACAAATACTTTGTTCTCTTGTGGGTCGTAGAAGTAATATCCTTTGGTTTCCTTAGGATAACCTACCAATAGGCACTTATCCGATTTGGGTTCTAGTTTGGTACCATCCAAACGTTTAACGTATGCCCAGCATCCTCGAATCTTCAAGAATGAGAAACCCGATTTCTTTCCTGTCCATATTTCATATGGAGTCTGTTGAACAGACTTTGACGGAACCTTATTCAAAATAAGTATCGCATTATTCAATGCATATACCCATAAGGAAATTGGTAGCTCAGTGCGACTCATCATGGACCTTACCATGTCCAACAAAGTTCAGTTTCTCCGTTCGGACACACTGTTTAATTGAGGTGTTCCGGGAGGAGTCTACTGTGAAAGAATACCATACTCTTTCAAGTAATCAAGAAACTTATTGCTCAAGTATTCTCCACCATGGTCCGACCGTAATATTTTAATACTTTTACCGGTTTGTTTTTCTACTTCGTGTCGAAACTCTTTGAATTTCTCAAAGGTTTCTGACTTGTGTCTCATAAGATACACATAACCATAACACGATGCATCATCCGTAAAGGTTATGAAGTATTCATATCCACCTCTAGCCTGGCTAGACATGGGCCCGCATACGTCACTATGAATAAGGGTTAACAGTTCAGTAGCACGTGCACCTTTACTGCTAAAAGGTATTTTAGGAATTTTTCCTAATAAACAAGATTCGCAGATGTCATATGAATTTGGATCAAATCCGTCCAAGTATCCACTCTTCGAAAGTGTGGATATACGAGTCTTGTTAATGTGTCACAGACGACAATGCCACATATAAGTTTCATCTTTGTTACTTAATGTAAGCTTTTTGTTTGTCATGTTATATGTTTGAGATTGATTTATATTCAAAATATAAAGACCATTATTAACATCAGCACTGCATATCTCAAAATCATTTTTATAAACAAAACACCTTGTGTTTCTGAATACAAAAGTATACCCATATTGGGTTAAACAAGATACAAATATAATGTTTCTAGTCAAACTAGGTATATAATAGCATTTTGATAAATTAAGTACATGCCCCGAGGGCAGTTCCAAAATGTAGGTCCCAACAGCCAAAACGGTGACTCTAGTCCCATTTCCAACTCGGAGGTTGATCTCTCCTGAAGCCAGTCTCATGCTAATCTGCAGATCCTGCACATCAGTACATATATGAGTACCATAACCAGAATCAAAAATATAATTTTTAAAACCAGAAGTAGACATGTTTATTTTAATAACAAACATACCTGAAGTCGGAGCCTTGCCCGCCTTCACTTCCTTCATGTGTGCCTTGTACTCACGACAGTCACGCTTCCAGTGACCCCGTTTGCTACACTGCAGGCAGACATCTTGGGATTTGTCATTTACCTTCCCAGAAGACTTTGATGATTTGGCCTTGCCCTTTCTTTTCTTCTTCTTCTTCACACCTCCAGTAGCCTTTGGCCAAGCCTTGGCAGACTGAGATGTCAAAGTGAAGTGCGCCTCACGCTTTTTGCCCTTTAAAAGCTCTTTTTCTGCCTCTTTCAGCTTTCCATCAACTCTCCAAGAGTATTTTCTTGGTTAATCATATTATAGTTCATGATAAACCCGCTCCAGCTGTCAGGAAGAGACTGTAAGATCAAATGCATGGAAGTCTCAGCCTCAAAGGTTATGCCTAGCTGACCCAGCTGTTCGATGTCAGTAATCATCTGCGACACATGGTGCTCAACAGATGTACCCTCTGACATACGAGAGCGAAAGAGCTACTTCTGCAATTCGTACCTCTGCGATCTAAGGTTAGATCAGTGAAGGTCCTTCAATTTCAACATCATAGTATATGGATCCAATCCCTTGTTATGGCGACGAAATTGAGGGGTCATTATAGCGAGCATGAAGGATTGAGTAGTTGAGTTGTCATCACTGTGAGTCTTCCAAAGCTCAAGCTCAAGCGGCTGCTCAATTCCGGGCTTAGGCCCGAGAGGTCTCTCTATTGTATAGAGCATCTTCTCATCCCCTAGGACAATCCTGAGGTTCATATCCCAGTCAGGAAAGTTCGCACCATTAAAGATATTTTCGCCCATGATAATGTCTCTAACATTGATCTTTCCAGTCATATTAATTGCAATAGTCTAACTATTCAATTAATGATTTTGGGTACAGTCCAACTGTTACAAAAAAATAATAAAGTATTAGTCCAACTAATATAAATATGTAAAATGATGAAAATAATTTGACAGCGCATATTTGGCAAGTATTTGAACGAAATTGCAAATTCAATACTGGCCTCCCACTATTTTTCGGCGAGCCTCTAACCCTCTGTTGAGTACTCGGGAAAACTAGTTTCCTAATGGGCTAGGATCCCGTTAAATAACACACAACCTTGACTTTGGCCAACAAGATGTATGATATTTAACTAGGTAGATCTCTAAGATCAATTGAATCTCATCCAATTCCTAGATCCGGTAGGTGGACCTCCAAGTCCGAAACATATACACAATATATATGTCAATATATCCAATATATTTCCTAAACTTTTCCTCTGAATCAACTAAGCTTTGGCTTTGGCTCAACAAGCTTAATGATTCCAGTTAAGCGGGACCCATTGACAGTGAGAAAGCTTCGTAATCCACGTCGATGAACAAGAAGTGACCTTGACTTTGGCCAACAAGTCACAACTTGCCCAAGACATGTGGTATATAACAAAGCCTTCGTGGTTCAAACACATCCGCGATGGACATTGATCTTGACTTTGGCCAACAAACCAATGCCAATCTTGGATCTTGAGAGAGAACCACTCAATGGAAGGAAAACGTTTAATATTGATTGAGGGTTTTTCCCGTAAATTGGCAAACAATTTATTATCTTTGATTAGGTCTCATCATACACCCTTAAGCATGCATTCTAAAAGCATAATAAGGCGCGAAATAAATAATAACGATATGTGGATGGATATATAACAAATTATTCCTAGAATAAATCTCTCCATTTCCTCTCCCCAGCTAGCACTATTCTAACTTCTACCCAATTACATAATACATTAAAGAAATCTCATTAACATTGAGGGGAATTGGTGAGAAGAGAAATACAAAGAGTCAAGAGATAAAATTCTGGACACGTAGGTCCAATTTAATAAATTCTAAATTTATTACAACAATTTCCAAAATTGCCCACACCCATCTAATATCCATCCGATATACATTATTCATACAATACATCCATGTATTCACACAAAGCATGTTATTCAATCAATCTAATCCAATTAATTAATCTTTGAATTAATGACCATCCAATGTTCAAACAACGATTTGATTTGTGCGAGTCCAACTCGTTTAAGAATAAGTACTCAAAGTGTGTATTCTTGAAATATATCGAACTACAATTTTAAATCTAATTTAATTTGTATTCAATACTAATTCTAATTTAATTCTAAATTAAATAATTACACTTATTTTAGTGCCTTTTAGACTTAGATTCTAAATCCAATCTAAATGGGTCTCAAAGGCCAAATTAACATCCAATGTCAATTTAATTAAAGTCCAATGGGCTTTTAATTAATTCTTAAGGCATGGACTTTGGCAACCAAAGCCCAATAAGGAATCACCATTTGCTATAAAATTAATTTTGGCCCATTAGGCCTAATTAAATTTTTAAAGGCCCAATTATTCTAATTGGACTTTATGGTATTGTTTTAGGCCCAATTTTGATCCAATCCAATTGTCCTAAACCAACTTGGCCCAACCAAGCCCATTAACCCAAATACAACAATATTAGCCCAATTCAAAATTAAAGGCTTATTATAATTAATATAAAATTCCAAATCTCACATTAATTTTAATTAAAGTGTATTAGCCATAATTAATTAGTTAAATTAATATTTCCAAAACACTAATTTATCTAATTAATCATGCTTTAACATATTCAATTCATGTCCAACACAATTGATGCAAAATCAATCTAATACATGTTTCTCAAGTCACGGCAATATGCATAATTTATGTCCAATTTTGATTTCAATCTAATTAAATCAACAATCAATATACTCATCATGCTTTAAACACATCCAATGGTCTAAAATCAAAAAATCACCATGATATATCTAGGGTCATACTTTCGGCCAAGGCAAGGAAATTGGGGAAAATTTATCCAATCAAATTTTCTCAAATTTTAAGATGCATAAATCTAATTCATCATCATCCAAGCTCTACCAAACCATCAATTTGAAGAAATCATGCTCAAATCACAAAAACCCCAAATTAAAGTATATAAACCCTAAATTCATTTCATGCTTAGAAATGGCTCTTGATACCATTGTTGGGTTCCTAGAACATGCCAAGGATCTTCTAAGTCGAAATTAATGTGAATACTCAAGGAAGTTGCGGAAAAAACTTACATTGATCGGTTTCGTAGGATGTTGGAAGTTCAAAACTTTTGTTGAAAAAGAAGAGCTCCAATCCTTTTATTTGTGTTCCAAACTCAAGGATTTGTTTCCCTAACACCTTGGTTGACTCATTGTAAGTGCTAGCTTGAAGAAATTTTGAAGCAAAATTTCTACAATGGAGAAGGAAGCTCACGACAAAGAGGTAGTGGAGAGGGATAGAGTTTTCTATTTTTTATGTATTTGATTTTCAAAAAATCTAATACCATTTACCAAACCAAATTTGGTATATGTCTTTCAAATGAAATAAAATAATGCAAAGTGTGTAGATATTGTTTAGAGTGTTGAATAAGCAATCTAATGCTTACACTCAATTTCAACCACTTCCATCACTAGTCAAAAGTGTGATGTAAGTCAAATGGGTCCCACCACTTATAAATTTCGAATTTAAGTCGAACAATCTCAACGCGCAACCCCGCTCGGGCTCGGGTTCGTTTAATTCTGAATTAACAAATTTATCATTGCGACATAATTAAACAATTATGCCTTGCAAAATTATTATTAAAGTCACTTACGAATTAATTCTAAATTAATTTGTTTGCCCAAATTAAAATCCAATTTTAATTCCGCTTTGAAATCTAATTTCAATCAATATATCAAATATATTATTTAATCGATTAATTCCAAATTAATCGTTCTCTCTCTCTCTTTGCGAATTTTATCCTAGATAAATTGTTGTCGTAATTAATCCTAGATTAATTTTCTCTCTCTCATAATTAATCCTAGATTAATTCTATTCGAGTCAAACGTCATCGGTGAATCTTTGGGAAGCGACCCATGAGATTCTTGGATATATTGGTAGTAAATCCGGTCGTCGGACTATCCGAACACGTGCGTACCCGATATCATGTTCTTATCGATTTACAAGACATGGTTGGCTTCTAGCAAAGCACCGTGCCTACCCAATTCTCCAGAAATATTTTTTTAAGGAATACATAATCTATACCAGCCATAGTATACTAAGTATTACGTATTACGATCCAGTATCAGAGGTCACATGCTAGGCCTGAGGCTGGAATTGTGTCTGCCCCGTACGAAGCATATATCGGATCACTAGCAACTAGTCTCTTTAATCGGATAACCATGACCTTGTCATATTATCCCGATAGTTGCAACATATTAGAGTACCAGTTCTGTATCCCTGCGTGATCATCATCTCCATATGACTGAAGTGTGACCGACATAAACACACACGTATAACGCAAGCGCATGTATCGTTCAAGTAGTATAAAAATATCGATCCCACGAGGACTTAATTCCTACTGTTGTTATTAATTATTGAATCTATTTATTTACAAATATCTAATTGAGGGTGAAGAGAATGATTGCTTGATTGATTTTGTTGATTGTAGTTTTACAAAATAAATAAATAAATAAAAAGACAAAAGAAAATACTAAAGAAAATAACAAAAGACACAAAGATCTAGGGTTTGAATCATTCTAATATCTTTTAAAAGATGAAGTGATTATTTTATGTTTGTGTAATAAATCAGTTTACTAACCTGTAACACTAAATTATGCAAAAGCCTATGTCGATGGTCAGACGTAAATACCCAGTTTAACCCAATTGAACCATATGTCTATGTCAACCAAATTATCTGGATTCATTAAGTTTAAGTTCAATTATGGCTACCCCCGCCCGACAGGTATATGTCTATCCTGTAAGGAAATCTATTAAAGGGTTATCTATCCTCAAGGAAGATCGTGGGCTATTTAGTCTAAGGCTGAAACCTAAAATCCCTATGTCTAGTTCATTTTAGATTTACCACATCAATCTTATTGGTGATCAGACACAAGAAGCATTAACCTTAAGACTTAAAAAGTAAACCTTTAAATTACCCAAACTACAAAATAACCCCTTATAAACCGTGATATTAGAATTCATCACAACCCCAGATAACTAACACATAACTAGGGCTAGTAAAAACTTAAAAGTAAAAGACATAAAGTAAAAATACTGAAAAGTAAAAGACATAAAGTAAAAGCTGAAAAGTAAAATAAAATAAAATAAAATAAAATGCTAAGGTAAAAGGAATTACTTTTACTATTTAATATTTTAGATATCTCCCATAAAATAATATTTAAACTTGTGATTCTTTTTCCAACCAGCCATAAAGGCGGTAACCTGATTAAGTCAAATTAAGTCCAACCAGCCATAAAGGCGGAACCAAAATTAAATTACCAACCGACCAATCTGGCGGTATCCTTGATTAGTCAGGTTTAAACCAGATTAAAATGAATTACCAACCGACCAATCTGGCGGTATCCTTTTTAGTCAATATTTTAAATAGTGAATATATTATTTTTAAGGGAGATTAATCTAAATAGTAACAGTAAAAGAATTACCTTTCACCCTAGCTGGGGAAGTTACCTCCTCATGGTAAATAGTAAAAACTGTAAAAAGTAAAAAATAAATTACTATATTAACAACGTAATTAAAATTATTTACAAAACTAAAAACTAAAAGAAACTAGAGAGAGAAACTATCTCTTTACAGAGAATAGAAGAGAGAGAGTGGTACAACTGAAACTGAAATTTGAAGCTCTATTTATAAGATTCGGTAGGCTTCCAGCGTCGCGACGCTAGGCCCTTTGGCGTTGCTACGCCAGCTTTTGTCGACGTGGCACGCTCTGGTTCGTCTGTTTGAAGATTCAGGATAAGCTGATAAGGTGACACGTGGCGAGGTGGTTGGGCTTCAATTATTGTGACACGTGGCGGCTTCTGATTGGTCGATGAGATTCTTATCCGCCATGTGTTAGATAAGGATTAGATACTCAATGATTGATGCTGACGTGGCGGTGACATGTCGGTGACGTGGCGACACGTGGGAAAGAGACTGTCGGCACCGTAGGATTGCGACACGTGGCACTTCCTGATTGGCTGATGATGATGTGGCGGTGAGGTGGCAGTTTGACTTGGTCAACCTAGTGATGTTGCTGATGACGTGGCAATGACGTGGAGTGACACGTGGCACACGTGACGATGATGACTGTCGGCACCGTAGGATGCTGACACGTGGCACGGCGCATGTTAGCAGATCGGCTGTGATGGTGACATGTGGCACGGCGCACGTTAGCAAAGTCAAACTTTTCTCAGATTCTAATTTGTGGACCCGGCGCACGTTCGGCGTCGCGACGCGGAAGGTCTTGGCGTCGCGACGCGGGAATTTACCAAAATGCCCTTTTCGTCCAATTTTCACTATTTTTGCCCAAATCACCTCCAGAATGTCCTGAAACTTTATTTATCTACAAAATAACACAAAACACATCAAAATATTCACAAAACTCAAGAAACTATACAAAATATTAGGTTAAATGAGTGGGAAATAGTGATATAAATACCACTCATCAAACCCCCAAACCTAACATTTTGCTAGTCCTCGAGCAAAACATAAAATAACATAAATAAATTAACTAAGCCACTTTCGTAGGGATCACGGTTGTATTTAGCATATGCAACAAGCCTTTAAACCCCTAGGTGTCCCTAGTGGACGAGTTGTAGTCTCGTGAGGGTTTACAGCAATGATACCCACAAACATTTTACAAAAGTAAAAAGGTAGTAAATCTAATGCACACAAAAGCAAAAAGACAAGAGAAAAGAGAATAAATATGTTAGTGACTAATCAGGTGAAACTTCTACTCCAGGTTACTAGTTGTTTTGTTTCTTTCTAAATTACTGAATAAGTAAATTCTCCGATTATTTTTACCATTCTTCATATACACAGCCAACAAAATATTAAACAACTCATTTTTGCCCACAATAGTCATAAGTGCAGTTGATAGAGAGTAAAATTTTTTTCCTAAAGTTCTATCAGATTTCACACCTTTTTGTAGCAATGGAATAATTTTTCTCATTTTTCTGATTTTTTTTTCACTATTTTTTTATTTATATACAATATCTTCCATCTATGTAACGAGTGTTGGGTCGGTGGCTCCCAAACCAGTTGGCTTTAGGGCACCAGGTGTTAAGACACCCCTACGGACTTAATTACTCAGACTTCAGATATATATATTTTTGCAGCATCTTCAATCCATGTAACGAGCTTTGGACCAGTGACTCCCAAACCAGTTGGCTTTAGGGCACTAGGTGTTAAAACACCCTTACAGACTTAATAACTCGGATCTCAGACGTTTTTTTTTTTTTTTACTCCATCACTTTTTGAGATGTTTCCTCCAATTAAACTAGAGCACTGAATATTACAAACTTTTCAATTTTAGCTCATGTCCGTATGTTACTATATATGTTGATAATATCTGTCAACTGAGCATATGAAGATCCATTTTAGTCCGTCTTAAGGAGAATTCACAAATTAAATAATTCAAAATGAAATAAATAAAAATTAACTTGTTTCGAAATAGGTTTTAGATACGTCTCAGAAGTGGGAACTCCTTACTCAGCTATCTCTCACCAATTTCACATTTTTAGTCAAAACACAAAAACGCAAAATATTTTTGTAATTTTTGAAAAAATTTCAATTTTTTTTTGTATTTTTAAAAACAAATTTGGACTAAAAATAAAAATAACACACAACTAAAAACAAGGTACTGATTAACTAATTCCCTCCCTCAAACCTAAATGAGACATTGTCCCCAATGTCTTAAACAGTAAAAGGAGAGTTAAGAAGGTCGTACCTGGTTAGCTGAAATTCTACACGAAATTAAAGGTTAAGATCCAGATTAATCCGACGCCTCTTACCATGATCGTCCTCGGACCAATTTATCTTTGAAAGGATAGGGTCAACTTGTGGTTCATAGGCTATGAGTTGGTTTATTAGATTTGGAGCAGTTCTGGCAGTAAAGATGAGTTCTTTCAAAGGTTTTGACACAAACCCATTTCTCTGAGCATCATCAAGAAACACACAAAGAAAATCATAAAATCCATCAACGTTGACAGTCCAAGCGGTTTCTGGTGTATGTTCAGGTTCGCCCAAGATGGAACTATAAAAATTTCCTCCAATGTACCCAAGCCACCTGGCAAAGCGATAAAAGCATCAGCACGGTTAATCATTTCTACCAGTCGTTCAGACATACCTGGCACGATCAGTTCCTCTCCGTTTGATGATCCAATAAGATTTGCCTCTGCCAAGGGTTTTGGGATGATTCCCAAAACATGACTGCCTCCTTCCTGTACAGCCTTTGAAACGATCCCCATAAGTCCGAGATTGCCTCCGCCATATATTAAGTGCATATTCCTTGCAGCTAAGACTCGACCCAATTCATGTGCTGCTTCTAAGTATTGTGGTTTAGTTCCAACACTACTACCGCAAAACACACAGATGTTTTCAACTCGTCTTTTTGAAGTGGTTTCTGACATATATGGCATCTAAGTGTGGAGGATCTCACACAAAATCAATGATATCCTATAGTCAAATGATTAAATATGGTACTCAACTCGAGGAGATTCCTATTGACGATGGTGTGTACTTCCAACTATTAGGAATCACCAATGAGTCATTCAGTATTCGCTCCAACGAATACCCACATGTCTATACTAGTTTCCAAAACTCATGGTACATCGCGTTAAACCATTGGAACTCAAATTCCAATATACGACATGTGCTAGTCTTCTAGGTTATAGGAATTCGACCGTATTCCAAAACCAACGACTAGGAATATTTACTTTAAGAATAGTTTACACCTAGTGTCAAAACTATTCTAAGGTAGATGTCATTCTTAGCATAATGATAAATCAATTTAATACGCGTAATGACAATACCATTAATAGGGTATGAAATGAAAAATGTAGTTATTTTATTAATAAATAATAAAATGTACAATTCGAATTGGCACTCCAAGTACCAACTCCATCAAACTCCCACTTGCTTAATGCCAATCTGGATGGTACCATAGTCCCATCTCCTCCACATGTTTATCGAATAACTTAGGAGGTAAGGCATTTGTAAGCGGGTCTGCTATGTTGTCTTGTCATTTAACCCTTAAGACCACTATGTCTTTTTGTTCGATTATCTCTCTAATTACGTGATATTTCCTTTCCACGTGTTTAGACTTGGAATGCACCCTCGGCTCCTTAGCCTGCGCGATGGCTCCGTTATTATCACAATATAATGGGATCGAATCCGTAATTGTAGGCACAACGCCAAGTTCTGTGATAAAATTTCTAATCCAAATAGCTTCTTTAGCAGCTTCTGAAGCCGCTATAAATTCCACCTCAGTGGTGGAATCAGCTGTTGAGCCTTGCAACGCCAACTAATTGTACCACCGTTAAGGGTAAATATGTATCCTGATGCAGATTTTCTATCATCTGGATCTCCCTGGAAGTCGGAGTCTGTAAAACCCTTAACTTGTAGCTCATCTTCTCTATATATTAGAAACTTATCCTTGGTGCCTTTAAGATATTTTAGGATATGTTTCACGGCTGTCCAATGATCATTACCTGGATCAGATTGATATCGGCTGATCACACTAACGCTGAAACTGATGTCAGGTCTAGTACATAACATAACATACATTATACTTCCAATACAAGAAGCATATGGAAATTTAGACATCCTAACTCTCTATTCCTCAGTTTGAGGTGCCATTTTCTTCGAAAGATGTATGCCGTATGGGAAAGGTACATTTGCTACCTTACAATTGGTAAAACTGTACATTTCTAACATCTTGTCTATGTACGTCGATTGTGACAACCCTATAAGCTTCCTGACTTTATCTCACTAGAGCCTTATACCTAGTATATAGGAAGCTTCACCCATATCTTTCATGGAGAAGTTCTTGCAAAGGTAGGCTTTCACACTTTGCATCAACCCTATATCATTTCCTATGATAAGGATGTCATCTACATACAAGACTAGGAAAACTATCATGCTCCCACTAACTTTCTTATAAACACATGGTTCTTCATCATTTTTTATGAATCCAGATAATCTAATTATATCATCAAAATGACGATTCCAGCTTTGGGATGCCTGTTTAAGTCCATAAATAGACTTTTGAAGCTTACAAACCAAGTTTGAAGTCTCGCTGGATATGAAACCCTCTGGTTGTTCCATATAGATATCTTCTTCAAGGAATCCATTTAGGAAAGCGATTTTCACTTCCATCTGCCATATCTCATAGTCGTGATATGCAACAATGGCTAAAAGAATCCTAATGGATTTTAGCATGGCTACTGGTAAAAAAGTTTCCTCATAGTCAATCCCAGGACGTTGAGTGTAACCTTTCGCTACCAGTCGGGCCTTAAAGGTTTCCACATTTCCATCGGGCCCTCGATTCCTTTTGTAAACCCATTTAAAACCAATAGGTTTAACTCCTTCAGGAAGTTCAACTAAGTCCCAGACTTGATTGGCATGCATTGACTCCATTTCGGATTTCATGGCTTCCTGCCATTTTCCCGAATCGATATCCAATATCGCTTCCTTATACGTAGTCGGATATGTTTCCTCCAAGAGGAGAACATCAAGGCTCACATCAGATGTTAAAAATTGTCTCTCAGGAGGCCTTGATATTCTATTCGACTTATGTAGAACCTGTGTTATAGATCATTCACCTAGTTGGATCTCTGGTTCCATCTCAGGTTCCTTAATGTTGGGATCAATCTCATCAAGTTTAATCTCTCTACAATTCCCACTTTCTCTCAAAAATTATTTTTCAAGAAAAGTTACAAAGCGAACAACAAATACATTTCGTTGTTCGGAATCATAGAATTGATATCCCATGGAATTATCAGGATATCCAACGAACCTATATTTATACCCTCTGGGTGCTAGTTTATCCCGCTACGCAATTCTAACGTATGCAGGACAACCCCAAATCCTTAAATGCTTAAGACTTGGATTTCTACCGAACCATATCTGATAGGGGGTCATAGAAACAGCTTTTGATGGAACCCTATTAAGTATGTAAGTAGCATTTTGTAAAGCGTAACCCCAAAGGAAATAAGGAAGATCTGTATAGCTCATCATGGATCGCACCATATCCAATAAAGTACGATTTATACGCTCAGACACTCCATTGTGTTGAGGTGTTCCTGGTGGGATATATTGGGCGAGAATTCCATTCTCCCTTAAATAATTTCTGAATTCTTCACTCATGTATTCAGTGCCTCGATCTGATCTAAGGCATTTGATAAATTTACTGGTTTGTTTTTCTACTTCGTTTCGGAATATTTTGAACTTGTCAAATATTTCCGACTTATGTTTCATCAGATAGACATATCCATATCTAGACTTGTCATCTGTGAAAGTCACAAAGTATGTGGAACCATCATGAGCGCCATGATTTAATGGATCACACACATCTCTGTGTATTAACTCCAATAAATCTCCAGCACGATGTTCAACACCTTGAAATGGGGCCTTTGTCATCTTTCCTTGGATGCATGACTCACAAATCGGATAAGGATCTAAGGTAAGATTTTCAATCAAACCATCCTTTACCAATTTGGATAGACGTCGAACACCTATATGGCCCAATCTCATATGCCATAATTCAGTATTATTTAGTTCAGACTTCTTACTTGTATTTTTTTTTCTATATTAAAGACATCTCTACATGTTTCCAAAACATAATGACCGTTTGATAAAGAACATTCACATTTTAATAAATTTTCTTTATCATACAAACATAAAGTTTCATTCTTAATGTTTATTTTATATCCATCTTCATCTAATATATACAGTGATATTATTTTTCTGATAAGTGAGGGAACATAATAAAAGTCATGCAAATCTAATTTACATCCATTTAGAAGATCTATAACAACAGTTCCTATGGCCTTGACATCTAATGTCTCGCGATTGCCAACTCTAAGCTGGATCTCCCCTTTATTCAGCCTTCGTTTAACCTTCATTTCCTGTAGGGAATTACAAATATGAGTGGGACTGCCAGTGTCTAACACCCATCCACTATTTGCATCTAAGGCTAATGAGATGTCAATAATTGGAAAAATACAAAGCGTACATGAGGGTCATGTTTTAAGCTCTGGACAGTCCTTCTTCCAGTGTCCAGACTTCTTGCATTGTAGACATTGATCATGAGCTACTTTCGGTTTTGTGCCTTTGCGCTTCTTGGAGTTTTTCTTTGATATATTCTTCTTCCCCGTCTTAATTTTCTTTGACTTCCCAGAAGTCTTTGAAGATCCAGCTCCACCATGGAGATACAATGTGGGGTTGCCTTTCTTCAAATCTTGCTCCGCCGTGCGTAAAATGTTATGAAGTTCTTCGAATGTGGCTTGCATCGAATGCATATGGAAATTCAATACAAAACCAGCATAAGAACCAGGCAAAGAGGACAAAATAAAATTACGGCCTAGCCTTTCGTCAAACACAATGCCCTGTCATTCAAGATATCGAATTTGGTCAATCATGTTCAAAACATGAGTGCTAAAAGCTCCTTCCTTCTTAAGTTCAGCACGGAATAATTCCTTAGACCTTCGATAAAGTTCCATCTCTTGATTTACGTTGAACAACTCCTTGAGTGTTCGCATAATGCTCCAAGCATCTGGTACTTCAATGTACTGTCTAAGCAAATCTGGAACCATCGATCCTAAGATGTATGATTTCACCTTTAGGTTATCATCATTCCATCTATCAAAAGTTTCTCGCTCTTCTGGAGTGGAGTTAGGATCGATATCAACAGACAGTGGATTGATAGTGACATAAGTTAACTTTTCATACTCCAAGACAATGCGTATGTTCATTTCCCATTTGAAATAGTTCTCGGCTCCTTTTAGCTAATTGGAATCTAAAAGTTTCATCAATGGATTAGCGGCAGCCATCTACAAGATAATATTTTTGAGTAGTAGCAGAATAATTTTCATTTCAAAAGTGATAACACTAATTCAAAAGTGCCATCCCATTACTTTACGTAATTCCGTAATCTCCCTTAATGGGAAAATATAAATTTGACTATCAAAATTTCATAGCGGGAAGTGGATCCCATGACATTTACTCCAGCCTCACACTAATGACGATATTGGCCTTTGTAAACTCATTAGGTAGACCTTCAAGGTCAATCACTTCATGTGACTCTTGGTTTGGTCCTGAACCGTTTCTTATCCTCACACTAATGACGATATTGGATTAAGACGTGTTCTAGGTGTATACTTGTCAATGTGCACTGATGAGCTTCGTATGTACACCCTCACACTAATGACGATATTGGTGACTACGTTAACTCATCACGCTACATCTAATGTTTTACCGGAGTTACCTAAGTTCCGAGCACTTATACCCTCACACTAATGACGTTATTGGATATAAGTAGTAAGAACCCATTCATCTCCGTATTGACAAGATGGATCATCCAATAATGCTCCAACATTATTAATACTATTACTTAAAAGTAATCACCTAATCACGGGAGATTTATGACAATCAAGTCATTAACTTTATTAGGTCAAAGTTTTATTTAAACCATGCAATATATATCTAATATGACCTATGCATAATTAAATTAAAATTACTATGGCATAGATTCAAAACATGTGTTGTGTGGTTAAGTCTTTGCTCTGATACCATTCTGTTGGGACAGTTGTGGAACCCCTAGGGTCGGATCGGTGCCTCAGGCAGCGGAAATGGGTCTAACCCATGGATATCAGGTATGGGTGTAATTTTAAATCATTTGATGAAATACTATATTCCATTACGAGTAAATAGGAAAAAACGGGATTGAATCGTAGTCCGGAAGCTCCCGAACGAAGCAAAATAAAATCACCGCGCGCGAATGGCGCCACGCGCGGGCGCCACATGCGCTACAGTGCGCGCACACTGCTCGTGTGAACAGTGTGCGCTACAGTTCGCATGGAACTGTAGCGCTCAGCCCCTTTATTTATTTAATTTTTTTTTGTTTGCTAAGTAGCAGCTCTCATTCCAGAGAGCCGCAATAAGAGGGTTTATAACCCAATAAATTTCAGGTCTTCCCTAAACACTTCAAAAACACCCAAAATTAATTTTTAATTTCAAAACCAACATAAACACATGTTATAGAATAAAAATCTAGTTTTTCAAAATATCAAATATTTTTCAAAAAGCATAAATTTATTCTAAATACGCATTTGCGTAAATTTTGAATCCAATACACAAACCACTTTATAATCCCAATTAGAAATGTCTCATGAACAATTCTAGTCCACCGGAATGTGGTCAAGTGAATCTAGAATGGTAGCCATAGCTCTAAGCTTTAATTTAGAGTTCCAAACTCTTATTAATTATTCCATGTCCAACATGAACATTTTGACCTAATTACAAGCATGTTGTGTTTATACTTCTAAAGTATCCTAACACAATTGATTAGCCTTATTCAACATTAAGCTATGTGATCATGCATCTAATACACAAATAAACATAGCTTTGGAGAGGATCAAATATTACCTAGTAAGCTTTATGCAAGATCCAATCTATTTCTCCTTTGTTGAAATTGTTGGAGAACCTCCAAGTGTGCAAGCTTGACTCCAAGATCCAATCTTGTTTCCAATGCTTCCAAGCTTCACTTCAATATCCAATCTTGATTTCTCCTAGATGAAATGTTGTAGAGACCTCACAAGCTTCTCTAAACACTTCTCAAACTTAGGCTAATCTCTCAAGAATTTGCTTATGCTTGTATTTGAACTTGTAATTAAAACATACCTAAAGCTTGCTATTTATAGCAAAACTTAGGCAATTTTTAATTAATAAAAGTTGTAATCAACTTTTAAGTGGGCTTAATCTAATTTGTCCAAATATTTATAATTAGGTGTGACTAATCTCCATTGTCTCCCACTTTAATTTAATACAATTAAATCAAGCCAAAGATTAGGAAATGGATTAGTTAAATGTTTGCTACCTTGATTTAATCCAATTAAATCAAGCCAAAACCACCTATTATTACATACTTACAATTACCATAATATCCTCAAATGGTAGAGATAATTATGATTTTACAATTAAGCCATTGTGTAATTATTGAATTAATCCAATTAATCTAATTAGGTCAAAGTAAATAATCAATGTTATCCAATAACACTTGATTATCTTAGTTGATAATTATAATATCGAATATTATATTTTATAAAAAATAATCGGCTACCCAAGTGCTCAACGAGTACACTTCATATTGGGACTCTATAAGTTCAGACACGTTCGTCATATAAGTCTAGCTAATATGTATGTAATTTGGCCGCCTCCGAATTCACAAAGAACACGAATGACCTTTCTGAACTATACAAGTCGAGGTCATCACATATGTTTAACAATCCCTCCGTCGTAGGCTATCCGAGTTGTGCTTAGGAAACATAGAATATACCGTCAAGTTTCAAGGACGCACATCTCATGTCGACATGTCCACGATTCTTCATAACTGATGCGATCCACCCAAGGTGATCGAATTTGGCCAAGATTTAAGAATCGTGACTTTACTAACATTGATACCTAAATCCCTTATGGAACACATACGGGCCAACGGATCCTATCTTGCTTCGCATTTGATTACTGAGTGCATCGGTCCACACCCAACGAACATCTAGAGGCCAGACCATGAAAGGTTTTTGACATATATGGCATCTAAGTGTGGAGGATCTCACACAAAATCAATGTTATCCTATAGTCAAAGGATTACATATGCTACTCGACTCGAGGAGATTCCTATTGACGATGGTGTGTACTTCCAACTATTAGGAATCACCAATGAGTCATTCAGTATTGGCTCCAACGAATACCCACATGTCTATACGAGTTTCCAAAACTCATGGTACATCGCGTTAAACCATTGGAACTCAAATTCCAATATACGCCATGTGCTAGTCTTCTAGGTTATAGGAATTCGACCGTATTCCAAAACCAACGACTAGGAATATTTACTTTAAGAATAGTTTACACCTAGTGTCAAAACTATTCTAAGGTCGATGTCATTCTTAGCATAACGATACATCAATTTAATACGCGTAATGACAATACCATTAATAGGGTATGAAATGAAAAATGTAGTTATTTTATTAATAAATAATAAAATGTATAATTAGGATTGGCACTCCAAGCACCAACTCCAACTCCATCACTATTACACTTGAATGAGTATCCAATACCCAAATATATGAGAACTATGCCGTTACGCTTCCATAACGCGCACACATGTAATACTAGCCTATTCCGCATTATCGATGTCCAGTCTCGATAATACTACGACTAGGGATATTTAATGATTAAACCTTTCATAGACTGATACTGTTTCATATCTTATTAATCCGGAACAAATCATAAGGACTTTTATCATTTATATATTCAAGTAATCTAATTACAAAATGATAAAATAGCAATTTCCTTTGTCACATAGTTAATTTGTACAAAAACCACAATGTCTTTTACAAATAGTGATGCTATGGGTCACAATTGTCCAACAAACCTGACTCTGAGCCGATATGATTACTTGGCCATAAGGGAATGTTCTCTCCTTGTGCCATCAATATTTGGCCATGGGGGAGAAAATCTAACCTCATGCCAACAAACCATAATAAGGCTTTGGTAGGACATAACCCGACCCCAAGCCGATATAATTACTTGGCCACAAGGGAATGTTCATTCCTTGTGTCATCAATACTTGGCCATACGAGAGAAATTCCAACCTCATGCCAACAAACCATAATAAGGCTTCGATGGGACATAACCCAACCCTGAATGGATATAATTACTTGGCCACAGGGGAATATTCCCTCATTATGCTATTAATACTTGGCCTCGACGGAACAAATGCAGCACCGAGCCATCATATTTCTTACCTATACTTAGCAGAAGGGAAGATTTTCAACCTCCGGTGATCTCTATAAAGACTTGTAACGGCGTCTCACACTAAGTCTATCATCAAAACAAAAACAAGATAAGTACAACGGGGAAGACATATCACATACCTCAGACTGACTCAAAAAGAGACAGTGGGCACCTGAGACAGCGTCACGACCCATGCTACTTAAAATTATAATTTTGAACCTTACAGTCCAACGTCTCGAAGAACCGAGCTACGGATCGAGGGGGCGGTCAACGCCATGAGACTTTTTCCCATGCTAGGCAGCCCCCGAGTCAGCAAACACCACGAAGGCTCTCTGGCCTTCCCCGTGCTATACTCATATGGATCCGACGTGGGATGACCAACGCCACAAGACATTCTTCATCCTCGTGCTAGGCGAATCCCGAGGCCACAAATGCCACGGAGGCTCATGAGCCTTTCCCGTGCTATGTACCTCCAACATTGGGCGGAAAATACCGTGGGGGAATTATCCATCCCTATGCTATGTAAACCCAGAGGTACCGTAGTACCACAACTGTTCTCTATCCACATGTGCTATGATTATCTTGATGTACCAAACGCCACACCGACTCTTTCGCCTAGCGTGCTATAGATACCCGAGGCGCCAAATGCCATGCAGGTTTTAGTGTCGATATTCCTCAAAGATGCAAGTCATTGGGTATTAACGTTCCAGCCCGGGGGTTTGATAATGACACATAAGATTGGCGTGCCACGAGGGTGCGTGTTTTTCCCACATGCCTTACATCCCTTCATGCATTCCGATCATGAGTACTTCATAAGAATATTAGACATTCCTTTCCCATTTAAATAATGAACAAGCATAGATGAATAAGTTTTTCATTTAAAAGGAGAAGGCCTTATTAATATTAAATGGATCTATTGTCCATCTTACAACTCTTTGAGGACCATTTTAAAAGAGGCTCTATTAAAAATATTTCCTCAGCATCTCATAACAATTCTTAACGATGTCTCTCTGAATCAAGTTCGTTGAGGAACTAAAAGACTGGTAGGTTGAACAACAACCATAATTTCTCTAGGAGGAATTTGTTTAGCATTAGCACTGATGGCTAAAAACCCCCCATCAATCTCCACTTCTGACATTGCATTTCACTCAACAACTCAATCCTAGATAAAGACTTCTGACAATGTTTCTCCACTTTCTTATTCATTCTCAGGGGATCTAATGCCCGTCTTACAACTCTTTGAGTGTTATTCTAAGAGAGGCTCTGTTGAAAATATTTCCTCAACATCTCAGCATTCCAAAGCTTTTGAGTTCGGTACAATCCAGCTACTCCAGATGATAAGTACCGACCTGTTGACTTCAGTAACTCTGTAAGATCCTTCCCACTTGGCATTCAATGAACCCTCTTCGGGCTTCCTTGTATTCAAGATAACTCATCTCAGGACTAAGTCACTGGGGCGAAAGGATCGTTCCTGAACCCTTCTGCTGTAGAAAAGTTCCATCATCTGTTGATACATTGCCATCTTGAGCATTGACCTTTCTCTTTTTTATTCTATCAAATCGAGGTGGTGCTCGATGAGTTCTTCATTCTGCCCTTCCTCAAAGTGCTACACCCGGTGGGTCATCATTCCGATCTCTGCAAGGATGATCGCTTCACATTCGTAAGCCAAAGAAAAAAGGGTTTCCCCCGTGGAGTCCTTGTAGGTCGTTCGATGTGTCCATAAAACCTCTGACAGCTTCTCGACCCACAAACTCTTACAGGACCAGAGTCTCCCTTTCAAATTGCTCTGGATGGTTTTGTTCACTGCTTCTACTTGTCTATTAGACTTCGGATGAGCAAGTGAGATAAATCTCAATGCAATCTGGAGGTCCTCACAGAGCTTCTTGAAGCCTTTACTATCGAACTGCTTCCCGTTGTCTGTGATGATAGCTCGGGGAATCCCGAACCGGCACACAATATTCTTTCTGACAAAATCTGTTGCTTTCTTCTTAATTAATCCCGAATTTAACAAATTTTTTGGATTTAAAATATATTATTATTTTATTTTAAATTATTTTTATAAATTTTTTAATGAATTTTTTATTATTTATGTGCTTTAGGATACAAACTCTAACTATTAGTTATTGCACAATTAATTAGAAATATTATTAATTATTGCACAATGAATTAGAAATATTGTTTGAAAGAACTTAGAGACAAATGAAATATGTATAAATATTAAGTGTAAGTAAATCAATTGTATAATTTACACTATAAAATCGACGAGATCCATAACTTTTACTGGATTAATACATACAATAGTATTAGGATTTTTATCATGATTTGAAATTATAAATAAAGATGTATTCAACTAACACAAAGTGCGGATCCTATATTAGTTGATTAATAAATAAAAGACATGTAATTTTGTTACCATTGATTTAATAATGAATATATTAAGATATTATTATTGTATAGATGTTGTGCTACATCTGTTGGATTTCAAATTTTTTCGTGAATAAGAACAGTATTTTCCTTATTAAATTACATAATTAATGAGAAATCAATATATAATTAATCATAAATCAATCTCACTTTCTTTTTTCACTTTCTGATTTCACCCCATCAACATTGATATTCACTTCCCCACGTTTCAATTGAATTTGGATTCGTTGTTCAACAAAAATTTATACTGATTTTTTTTTTCCAAAAAGAATTATAATCATATATTATTATTTAAGCATAAAGAATAATAATAAAAATAAAAATCTCATTATCTTTTCACTCACCCGCCCGACCCGAGGTGAGGTAACCCTACGCCGGCTTTTCCCGATAAAATCGGCAATCGCCTCTAATTTTAAAAATTATCTTTGTTTATTTAATACAAAAATAAAAATAAAAAATTAGCTGAAATTCAGTGGAAATAAATCCCAAATCCAAATGCACCATTAATAATAAATCCACACTCAACCCAGCTGATCTCTTTATCCCCCGCAGCTTCAGCTACAGCTTGTATTTCTGAATGATCGAATGTTATGAATCTCTGGACTGACGATAACGGCTCTGTGATGGACGCTTTCATGAGCTCCGATTTGACCGGTTGTATTTGGCCGCCTTCTCAGTCTTCTGCCTCTACGGCCGAACCACTTTCAATCAAGAATCACATTTCTTCATCACAACAACAATCATTCAATCAAGAAACCCTCCAACAACGCCTTCAGCAATTGATTGAAGGATCCCGTGAGGGCTGGACCTACGCTATATTCTGGCAATCCTCTTGTGACTTTCCCGGCTCTGCTGTGTTGGGCTGGGGTGATGGGTATTATAAAGGAGAAGGAGATAAAGGGAAACCCAAATCGAAAACGTCATCATCCCCTGCGGAACAGGACCATCGTAAGAAAGTCTTGCGCGAGCTCAATTCATTGATTTCTGGATCAACATCGGCGCCTGATGATGCTGTCGATGAAGAAGTTTCCGATACAGAATGGTTCTTTTTGATATCCATGACTCAGTCGTTTTATGTCAGCGGAGGCGGAGGTGGGCTGCCGGGTCAAGCGTATTTTAGTAACTGCCCGGTTTGGGTTACCGGAGCTGAGAGGCTGGCTAATTCCGGTTGTGATAGGGCGAGACAGGGACAGCTGTTCGGTTTACAGACTCTGGTTTGTGTACCGTCGGCAAATGGGGTTGTTGAATTGGGCTCCACTGAGATGACTATTCAAAGCTCGGATCTGATGGCCATGGTTCGATTTTTGTTTAATTTTAATGATGGTATGGAAATTGGTTCTTGGCCTTGTTCTATGCAAATCCAAAATCGAAATCCGGATCAAGGAGAGAATGATCCCTCTTCTTGGATTAACGATCATGCTCTCACTGCAACTCCAGGTTCTATTGATATCAGAGACTCTACAGCTGCAACTGTAGCAATTGGTTCAGGTTCTTTAACTGAAAATTCAAGTGGGGTTCGTTTGCAACATCAGCAGAAGACACAGAGTTTGCTTAGCGGAGAACTGAATTTCCCTGAGTATGCACATGATCATAGCAGTGTTAGGAATGGCGGTTCCTCGTTTTTGTTGAAGCCTGAGTCAGGAGAGATGTTGAATTTTGCGGAGAGTAAGAGAAATTCTTGTACTGTCGATGGGAATAATAATTTGTTTTCAAATCATTCACAATTTGTAGCAGAGGAGACTAATAAAAAGAAAAGATCTCCTACTTCGAGAGGGAGTAATGAAGAGGGGATGCTTTCGTTTACTTCTGATGTGATTTTGCCATCAGCTTGTGTTGTAAAATCAAGTGGTGGCCCTGGTGATTCCGATCATTCTGATCTTGAAGCTTCTGTTGTGAAGGAGGGTGACAGCAGCAGGGTTATAGAACCTGAAAAGAGGCCGCGTAAGCGGGGGAGGAAACCCGCAAATGGTAGAGAAGAGCCATTGAATCATGTTGAAGCTGAGCGTCAAAGAAGAGAGAAGCTTAATCAGAGATTCTATGCTTTGCGAGCTGTTGTGCCTAATGTTTCTAAGATGGACAAAGCTTCACTTCTTGGTGATGCAATATCTTATATTAATGAGCTAAAAACAAAGCTTCAAAGCGCAGAGTCTGATAAAGAGGATTTAGAAAAGCAATTGGAATCGGTGGAGGATTCAGCAGCAGGTGGTGGTAAAGTCTTGCGTTCAGGGCCATCAACATCTGATCAAGACCTTAAAATGTCAAACCATGCTAGTAAATTGATTGACTTGGATATTGAGGTGAAGATAATTGGATGGGATGCGATGATTAGGGTTCAATCTAATAAGAAGAACCATCCTGCGGCGAGGTTAATGGCATCCTTGAAAGAGTTAGACTTGGAAGTGAATCATGCAAGTGTGTCTGTGGTGAATGATCTGATGATCCAACAAGCTACTGTAAAGATGGGAAGTCGGTTTTACACACAGGAGCAGCTCAAGAATGTCCTAGCAGCCAAAGTTGGAGATACCGATCAAGCATCATTAGGGCTCTGAGACATTTTCAGGCCTCCCGGTAGCGCACAATCTCTGTAATTTATAGCATAATTTGATGTTCTACTCTTGTTCTTGAGCAGTAATTCTAGTTTTGAAGTTAGTGTAATTCTAGTTTTGAGATGATTTAAAAATGTCAAGGAGCTGAGCTAATGGTGCTTTATCTCATTGTATATAATTATAGATTTGTCTCTGATTAAGTTCCATGCTATTATTGGTCTCATATTGTTACATCTTCTTTTCTTTCAATGATAAAATTAATCACTAGTATTACAAGGAATTTTAGTGTTGCATAAAGTTCACTTGACGTTTTTGGCTGAGCCTTCATAAAGTTTTTTTAACTAGAATTTTTACTAATAGAGTTTTTAGAAGTAGAGGTTTAACCAAAAAAAATTTAGAAATTTAATTCAGAGCAATTTAAATGATGAAATTGATTAATCGCTTATTTCTCATCGTCTGATTATGCTGCAAATCATCAATTTAATCGACTATCCAAAATCTACGATTTTTAACTGATCAATCATTGATTTTTTATTTTTAAAAGATCATTTGATTTACAAAAACACCTACCTTCTTATTTTCTTCATTATTATTCTTTTTTTAAAAGCTTTAATCAGTTCTCTAAGATGTCAGGAGAAGTCAAAGTTTCATAGAGTTGTAGAGTTTGCAGAAACCGAAGCGATAACGGGGCTCTAATGTGCCAAGAGAGCAGGTCTATTCACTATCAATAATTTGAGGCGGACTTTTTTTTATAAAATTGTAGTGACATTCTTACTTTATACTGTTATACATTTAAATCTCTCTCTAAAATTTATAACCATATGAAGTAGAAATATCATTAAAATATCACTAAAAAATATCTCCCTAAAAATATCCATTCACTATCTTTGTGTAATTGGACTCTCAAAATGTGATTGATTTGATTGTAGGGAAGTTAAGTAGCTACAAAGATATCATTAAATTATTCAAATTTAATTGTAATAGACAAATTTTTAAAATAATATTATGAAAGAAATAAAATAATTTTGTGAAATAAAATATGTTATTTTAGATCATTTATTTATTTAAATAATTTTATAATATCTTTTCTCAACAATCTAGTTTTTTTTTTTTAAAAATATTATTTTAAAGTTTATTTCTTTTTTTTTTTAAGATAACTGAACTAATAAGAAACTAAATAGATTGCAGATGGTCTCACCCTCAAGGACGAAAGTTTGCAATGCCATATTCAGACAAAATAATAATTCTGTGTACCAAGTTTAATTTGGCCTTGACGATTGTAAAGGCTCTCGACACCAATTTTGCACATTGTTTTCATTTTGAAATACAGTAAGTTTGTTTCCATCATTATGGTGTCGTATCATATGGCTGAAAATGCACCGACATTTTTCACACTTTTAATATATATATATATATATATATATATATATATATATATATTGTCCTTTTTTTTTTTTTTTTTTTATCGTTGGAAATCTCATCACCAATTTTTCAATTCTGGGCTTAAGCGTAGCAGGTAAAACCCCTGTCACAGGCTCTTGTAAGAAGCACACTCCCTGAATTCGAACACAAGACCTCAAGATAAAATAATAAACCCTACACTACCAAACCACATTTAGAGACTTTTTATCTATTTTACTATACCCATTCGGCGTTGGTGGACATTTTAAAAAATACAACTAAAGAAATTGTCACTCTCGTACAACAGAGAAAATTAATTGAATAGAGTCAGATATAAAAGAGACTATAATGGATGCTTGGCAATAAAATAATGCAAATTTGTTGAATAAATTAAATATGCAACAAAGGGGGATGTAATTAATTGTCAATATCGTAAGGGAATGATTTGAATTCATTGTAATATGAAGAGAAAGTTAGAGAATAAAGTTAAGATGATTCCAAAATCAAATATAATCTGTGAAGTGCCATTAGTGTTTCAGATACAAAGTATCGAAGTAAATTCCTGTAGTTGGGTATAGACTGCGATGGTGATGAATTGTTATTTCCTCGATCTCATTTGTTACCAATAGATTGGTTACATGTAAGCAATGTAGGATGTGCAATAAGATATTTGCAGTTCACATTTTTTATTATTTATTTTTTATTTTTAGAACCAACCTCTTAATTTTACAATATCCGTGACGAGAATATTCTCTAAGAGGGATTGTTTGGAAACCACCTACGAACAGAGTTCTAAACTATCTTATAAGAAGAGAATATCCAATTATCAATTGCTAAGTATAAATTTATCGATTTGATGCAAACCTGCAGGAGCAATTTGAATTGAACAATAAAGTTTTAAATCTTTGAGTTTTATTTCTTATACAATTTGAATCACCGTAATTAGATATTGGATGAGAAAGTTAGGATTAATATACGAAGACTGTGCAAATCCTGCCATCATTGCTTATCGAAATCGGGAATTTATGTTCATTGGGCTAGCCTATCTTTCATAACTTCAATTAAGTGCATGAAAGTTGGTTCCATTTGCCCTTGTGAATGCCCAAGTTTAACATGTGAAATAAGTCCAACTTGACCACCTTTGTTGTGTTTGCTGATACGGAGTATTGTTCTCATGATGTGTCTTCTAATGCGGGGTATTATGCCCATGATGTGAGAACAAATTCGAGGGGGAATTGACGGGCTGATATCTGGTGCTGTTTATGAAAATCTTAGGTGGAACAAGGTATGTTCAGTTCACAATTTCTATCAAATACATGTTTGTTCTAGGTGTTCATAAGTAGTACCTGATTCTTAGTTATGCACTAATCAAAATACTCATTTTGATCTTTTCAAACGTTGATTAAATTGTAAAAAATCCTTAAAATTAGACTATGGTTAGTTATAGAATTATTCAAGTTAAGAATATAAAAGACTTACCTGTCTAACCCAATTTGGTGTATTCCATAAAATACATCTGACGGACTACTAATACAGTTCTACCTTCTCAGTAGATTTTAGCGTCAAGATTTGCCTAACCTTTAATTGAATTTAAAACATATTGAATATAGGTTAACTGCTTAAATAATTAATATAAATTTATTTTTTCACAAAATACTCACAACATTTTTGACTTGTTGGAACATAACCACCAACTGAGCATCCGACGGGTTTCACTTAAGTTTCCACTTCAATATTTGAGAAATATGGGAAATTCATCTTCTTCTTTTTTGGCATATTGATTAAAAAAATCATCTAATTGATTCAAATTCTCATGCTTGAAAACCATAAACAAATCTGTTCAGGTTGTACTTTTCCTCTACGTGACTTGAATTCTCTGCATGCTCTTTTTAAACTTTTCCTCCTGACCCTCTAATACACTTTTCACATTAGCATACACAATGTTTCACGATTGTCTGCTGTAGACATGGTATAGAGGTACGGCGACGTTGTCCGGGCTCGCGGCCCGTTGGGAGTACGGAGTAGCCCGCAGAGGGGCTAAACCGGAGAATAAATGGAGTCGCCACCCAGTGTGAACTGGGAAATGATTTAAGATCGCACTCATCCCTCGCAAGGGAAGACCTCAAACCGTTTGGGTTCGGAATGGTCCCTTACTTATGCCGATTGTAATGAACGAATTTATGCAATAATATAACCAAGTCTTATGCAGCACGTGCAAAATAATTCAAATGACATACAAGTTTGCACACCTATAAACAAAAATTTAAGTGAAAATGAATGCATAATTCTAAAAAACATGTTAATCAGAGAAGTGCAGCGACGACAATAGAAACGTTAACAATAATGGTAGATAATTAAGCACATGATGTAGAAAGGAATAACTAAAGAGACAAACATGCATAAAACATGATAAAAGAATCTGTCCAGTGTGTGCGCGTTCGTGTAGCGTTTGGAAACGCGTTCGAACGGAGCGAGGTAGAATGCATGCGTTCGTGTAGCGTTCGGAAATGCGTTCGAACGGAATAATAAGGTATGATGCATGGTAAAACAGAATGCATGCGTTCGAGTAGCATTCATAAACGCGTTCGAACGGGGTGAGGCAGAATGCACACGTTCTTGTGGCGTTCGGGAACGCGTTCGAACGAGATTACAAAAATAGTATCTATAATGACATAAACACATGCATGAATGTTTCCCAAGCGGTACGTGGAGTTGTATCCCAAGTACAGACCGCATTACCGTCCATTCGGATTCGGCTACGGAATTTATGTCTAGGTTTCCATCCGATATACTGCAAGGGATAACACGCAAGCATGAACACAATGCAATCATTAACCCAATGTTGACATACATGAAATATGATAATGCATATAACAATAAATAACCGAAGAGACAAATATGTGAAATAACAAGGAAGATAAATAACACAAAATAAATACGGAATAATAAATATGTGACCAAATCATTTGGTCGTTTTCAATGTAGGACTTCGCAGGCCCGGTTGGACGTATTCCACCTCCAACCAAGCATGCCGTTTCCAGAATGACAAAATAAAATATAATAAAGGGTGTCCTCAAGTCTTACCTTTTAAGTCGCTTCTCGGGAGTGCGTTGGGACATCTCTGGGAGGGTTAGCATTTCCGCTATTTTCACTGGTTCGTTGTTTTCGCTCGCTGTTTTCTCTATTTTCACTCGCTGTTTCCACTTGCTGTTTTCTCTATTTTCATTCGCTGTTTTCGCTCGCTGTGTTCACTATTTTTTGGGGTGTTCGTGGACTGTTTTTAGGTGATTTATTCACTGTTTTGGGGGGACTGTTTTAGGTTATTTTCAGGGGCTGTTTTGGGTGTTTTGGGGTGATTTTTGGGACTATTTTGGGGGCAGATTTTCGATAACTTACTGGTTGTTTAGTTGTTTATTTGTGTTTGCTTTGATCGGTGGGGGCGGGCTTTTGTTATATTATTGTTGTTTGCGGGTTCAGTTTGGAGGTTGTTTTTGTGTGTTGGTGGGGGCTAGTTTATTGTCGGTGAGTTGTTTGAGAGCAATCTTGGCTAAAGGCAACTTGTGTGAGTCACGACTTTAGGGTTATTTTTCAGTCAGTGGAGGGCTTAGTTCGGCGAGCTGTGTGTGAGTGAAAGGAGACGTGTGCGTTGAGGGAATGTATATGTCTTTACTTGATCGGTGCAAGAGGAGTAGGGTTTATTTGAGGTTATTGTATTCGGCCAATGTTTGGGTCGGTGAGCAGTGGCTGTTATTTGTGCATTGTCGGTTTGTTATGTTTCTTGCTTCATGTGTGGCTGTGCAAGTGTGATTCACGTGGAGGGCTTTGGCTGCTGTGAGCGACTTTGGCGTGAATGGGTTTTTGAAGATCTGTAGCCGTGAGTGGCTTTGGGTGAAGGGTTTGTTTTTTGTGTGGCTGTGCACAGACCGTGAGCTTGTCTAGGGTTTTGATGGCTGCCGAGTCTGTGTGTGAAAGAAGAGAGGGCTGTTAGGGTTTCTGGTTTTTGTGAGGTGCCGAGAGTGGAGGGAGAGTGAGAGATTTGAGGGCTGTTAGGGTTTCTGGTTTTTTGTGAGGTGTCGAGAGTGGAGGGAGAGTGAGAGGTCTGAAGTGTGTAAGGAAGAGCCGTGTGTGGTGGTCGTTAGGGAGAGAGAAGGCCGAGAGATGTTCTGTTTTTAGGGTTTCATTGCATGTTTTTTGGTTGTCGCCGAGAGAGAGAAAAGGGTGAAGGTTAGAGCCGAGTGGTTAAGTGAAAGGGAAGAGACAATGGTTATTAGTTTAGGTTATGTTATATAGTGGCGCATTAGGGTTAGGGTTATACATGTGGGCTTTTGGATGGGTGCGTATGGGTTTTGGATGGGTGCGGCGGGGATTTTGGGCCAAGATTAATGTTTGAAACATGAATCGACTGAGCGATCCCACGGCTAACTAGCGATTTTAAATTTGACGAGCTATTAATTTTAGAATTTTCCATTCCGGCGTTCGTTTCCCGCAACTTCCGCAACTTATCGGGTAGTGCCTCCATACGAGGCTCATCATTGGGCATTATGCAAAAATACAGTGTCTACATCTGCCCTTAGCATACACAATGTTTCATCAATACCTTATCAGCAAAATAATATAAAGTTATCATCAATGCATCCTCATCGGGAACTGACGATAAGTCCAACTAATTTATCATGACATCTACATCTTGGGACTTGGCTCGGGACTAACTAGGGAAATATCGATCACGTA
>SKCR01032091.1:0-69890 GCA_019454045.1 Zanthoxylum bungeanum | reverse complement strand
TTTTTGTAAGGAATTTAAGGATTGCATCTTGTTTGTTTATTTTTTGTAATTTAAATTATGTACTTTTATTTTCAATAATAGTAGTGTTTCTTTTCTTTTATTTTTATAGTTAGATTTTCCGCTGGGGAAGGGTGAAGCTTTTATTATTTTAGTTTGGATCAATCTCCCTTAATTATAATATGGAAATATAAATTTAAATTAAAGGATTACCGCCTTAATGGCTGGTTTTATTTATTTGACATAATATGACACCGCCTATATGGTTGGTCTTTAGGTGACAGATAATTACAGCCTATATGGCTGCTTATGGACAAATGATAACACTACCTTTATGCTCCGTTAGACTTAATTGAAAATCTGAATTAATCAGGATACCGCCTATATGGTCGGTTGTAATATCACTGATAATTTCTATATTATAATAAGGGAGATTTCTAAATTAGAATTAGTAAAGTGGATCCCCTAACCCCCAATATTTTTTTTATTCTAGGGAAGTGATGAAGCACAATATTAACATGCTTAATAATTAATTTAATTATATTATAGGTAATTCTTTAGTTTGTTTATTGTATCTTAAGCCTAATGCTTCTTGTTTCCTGATCACCAATAAGATTGATATATAAACTTAAAATGAACTTGGAAAGGGATTTTAGGTTTCAGCCTTAGATTCATAGCTCACGATCTTCCTTGAAGATAGATAACCCTTTAATAGATTTCCTTACATGATAGGAAATATATCTGTCGGGCGGGGTAGCCATAATTGGAACTTGAACTTAATGAATTCAAATAACTTGGTTAACATAAACATTTGATTAATTGGGTTAATTGGGTATTGCATCTGACCATTGGAAGAGGCTTATGCATATTTTCATGTTCCAGGTTAGCAAACTAATTTATTACACATATATAAGGGGATCAATTCATCATTAGAATAATATTGTGTGGAATCACAACCCTAGATATTTTTGTCTTTTTTTATTTATTTTCCTTAGTATTTTCTTTTGTTTGTTTTATTTATTTAATCAACAAATCCAGATTCAACTAACTAATCAAGTAATCATTCTCTTCTCCCTTAATTAGATACCTGTAAATAAATAGTATCAATAATTAATAACAACAGTAGGAATTAAGTCCTCGTGGGATCGATATTTTTATACTACTGGAACGATACGTGCGCTTGCGTTATACGCGTGTGATTACGCCGGTTAGTCTTGTATTGGGTCCCTTTACTCTGGCTTTGACTCTGAAGGTGTGTGTGTGATCTATATATAATATATATATATTAGCTCTTATCAGTTGCTTTTGCTTATCAGTCATACATTTTCTTGCTTCTGCTTATCTGTATAAGTTATGACCTTGTAGTGCTGGGTCAGTCTCTTACTCACCATTTTGTTTACCCAAAAGGGTTTGTACTAAAGAGGTTGGTTCTGGTAGCTTCCTTGGGAGCTTATTTTTTTGTATACTTTTGCTTAAACTGCACTTTTTGTTATAGACGGGGACGCTGGCAATTTAGTTATAGTTATAATTCATACTTCCTTCATACCTTTACTTCCATTTCTACTATGAATATGGTTACGGGTGTTCCACACCAATTTATTTTCCATAATCTAGTACTATCAGCTTCTTTACTTCAATATATTTAAATATTGTACCTTGAGGATCCGCCCGCTATGCTATTGTAACTTTGCAGTAACTTATATAATTGATTCCATACTATGCTACAATTCTACAAAACCACCCATACCCATGGCTAAAGCCGTCCCAAACCCGTAGTGGTTTTCAACTTAGACTAGGGCTAGGTAATTTATATGATTTACGTGACCAAAATTACCTGTTGTACACACTTTTGTCTTTGCTTATCAAGTATTCTCTTCTACCGTCGTTGCACCTTGATGGCTTCACTTCCAACCTTTTGCTTATTATTCTTTTCATCCTCTGCTTTATCCTATTCTATACTAGAACTTCCTTGGTCCATGTCTCTTTCTTCTTATCTGAGAGATATATTTTCCTTTACATATCTACTATTACGTTCTAATATTGGTTCCTTTGTATCTCATCATTACTTGACTACTACTTTATCTCAGTACCACTCCATCTGAACCACTTCCTTCCTAACTCTTTTACTCAGAGCTGTTACTCATTTTATTTTGTTCTTAAACTATGTCTGGAGGTCTTATGTTTCAGTCTTTTTTCACTATACTTTAAATTATTCCTGGGAATATCTTGTGGCAACCTTGAAGGTCTATCTCTGCTACTGTTTCTAACGAGGGTTGGGAGGGTGGGAACTTATCATGTGTCCTTTCTGATTATGGATGACTAGGGATGACAGTGGGTAGGGTTTGGTGCGGGTTTGCCATTACCAAACCCACACCCGCATATGTAAATAAATTATCAAACCCGCACCATACCCACTGGGGGTTTAATTTTCATTACCAAACCTGTACCCGTATGTAAAAATAAATTACCAAACCTGCACTCGTACCCAGCGGATTTTTTACGATTTTTTAAAATATTGAATTCTCTTACTCTCTTAATAATACAATTTTTTTAATTAAGTATTGTTGGTGGTATTTTCAGGTCTTATGATATTTAAGCAATACGGCAGGGGTAAAATGGGGAAACTCCCTTGTTGATCGAGATCATTAATACCGACCCGACCACATGAGTTGGGGACCGAGCACTTAAGATCGGTAACCCGACCACTTAAGATCGGATGACCGGGCATTATCAGATCGACAACAGCATTCTCAGTTCAAAAGACCATAGTGACCGACCTCATGAAGACCGAGAACATGGCGAGATATGCTCCAGAAGATAAGACATCCTATTTTACGAATAAGAAGATAAGTTATCCTACTTTCATTGGGAAAGATTCATGAGTCAGTGTCCTAATAGGATATGGGAAGTGAATGTAGTTTCGACGAGGAATTCTTATGGGAAAAGGAATCTGATTTCTTCACTATTATAAATAGAAAGGGAAAGTGTAAGTAAGGGGATCAAGATCATTATCATCAGACTTGAAAACACAAGAGATATCAGAGAAGCATATCTCAGTAATAAAAGTATCATTCGTTTTGTGCCCGTGAACGTAGGTGGGATCTGATCCGCCGAACCACGTTAAATCTCCTTGTTGATTGGTGTATTTATTGGTCTTCCGCTAAATTTACTTTTGGTTCCCCCATAACCAAATAAATTCACATAAATGAGGGAGAGGTGGTTCCGGGGTAATATTCACATATTGCCCTAAGACCAAAATCTGCCGTCAACAGTTGGCGCCGTCTATGGGGAGCTCCAATAAAAAGCAGCTCGCGTATTAAGACGATGGCAGAAGATGGAAATCACCAGTCATCGGGGAGTTCAACAGTAGAACGGATGGAGAAAATAGAGGAAAACATGAGGAAAGATAGGGAGGAAAATCAAATCCTGTTGAAATCCATGATGAGCAGATTGGAGAGGATGGAAGAGACAAATAATGAGAGGCTTGAAGCCGGAGCCAGTCGGAGGAAAGGCGAAAAAGCGGAAGGAAAAAGGGTCGCAGATGTGAGTAATGACGATGAACCGAGGAGGAAGGATCCCTACGGGATGAGGTCCGTAGTGGTAGAAAAATATTTACAAACGGAGGATACGTGGGAAGAAGAAGAGGGGAGACAGTCTTCAGAATCTTCCTATGATGGCCCCCGCGACACCAGAAGGGGAGATAGGAAGGATGGTGAAACTGGACGGGAAATCTCAAGCCATGAGGAACGCCGCACCTAGGCGACATACGCAAAGAAGGCCGCATGAGGCGGCACAGTAGCACAGATGGCAGTATAAAATCTTGGTTAAGAAAAGAAATGGCCAAGTGGGGAGTAAACCCAAAAATGGATACAGCAGATGCTCGGGACGGTGAGGTTGAATCTCCCTTCACAGAAGAAATAAGGTCGTAAAATTCCCAAGACGTTCAACATGCCATCCATGACGCCCTACAAATGCCATCATCCAAAGTCCCATATTGAAAGTTTTCGTCCTGTTGATGGAGGTGGAGTCCAAGGAGTAGTAGGGGATGCCGTTTGCAAAGTATTCCCCTTAACCTTGGGGGGATCTGTCATTCTGTGGTTCAGAAGTCTAGCCCCAGGGAGCATCGGAAGCTTCGCGCAACTCAGGAAGTCATTTGTTCGGCACTTCAAGGGGTCTGCGTCCCAAAGAAGACAATTAGGGAATTGAGGCTCATAAAACAGGGGGACGATGAACCCCTGAAGGCTTTCATTGAGCGTGTGTTCGAGGTCGGAGGATATGAGTCACTCGAGGCCTTGAGAGTTTGAAGGGAGCTTTAAAGGTTGGAACGTTGTGGCCCACCTGAGGATCCAAGATACCCCGACTATGCCACCGCTCTGGAAACAGCCCGGAAGTTTGTTTCGTTGGAGAATGAAAAAAGAATCTCCCGGAGGGGGACAGCCATCAGAGAACGGACGGCGAGAGCGAAAGCTCCTTGCAAACCAGACAGGGAGTTCAAAAAACCGCCCTGAGGCGAAGGGAATTCAAACCGGTACCTCGGGATGACCAGGAAAAGAGAATCTCGACCCAGGTGAACCATGTGGCCGGGGAAGAGGCATACATTCCTCTGAATAAACCACTGGGGCAAATCGTCATGGAAATCCAGGGAAAAGGTCTATTGATAGAACCTGACCTTAGGAGATTCCCGCCAGACAGGAGGAATAATAAATCATATTGCGTGTATCATAATCTTCGGGGGCATACAACGGACGGATGTCAAGACCTACGGGAGCAAATGGAAGACCTGGCGCGGAATGGGTATTTGAACAATTACATTAACCATGAAGTTATGGCGACCAGGTAGAGAGCACATGGCCGACAGGTGATTGTTATTGCATGGGGAAAAACACTGGCCGGGGACTCTAACCGGTCAAGGAAAAATTATAGTCGGGCTCGGGGGCTGGAAGTGTTAGAAACAGAACGGGCCTCAGAAATACAAGGTGGTTGGCCAGTGCCAATAATGTTCACGGATGAGGATGCTCGAGGGGTGATGATGCATTAATAATCACGATGATGCATTAATAATCAAGGCGACAATCGGCGGTTCTGAGGTAGGCAGAATACTAGTGGATCCCGAGAGTGCGGTGGATATAATCTCCAAGGAAGCTTTGGACGGCCTTGGTGTGGAGTATGCGACTCTAACCAACGATGGACTCCCCTATACGGCTTCGGGGGCTCAAAGGTCATCCCATTGGGAAGGATACAGTGGCAATGACGATCGGAACCGTCCCGGACTCGGATGATTATGATAAATTTCACGGTGGTGGATTGCATGAGAAGTTACAAGTCATTGTTGGTCGGCCTTTCATGATGAAGACAAAAGCTGCAATGTCTTGCTATTACTTAAAGTTGAAATTCCCAACCCGGGAAGGGATTGGAATTGTGTGCGGAAGCCAGAAGGTGGCTCGGAACTGTTTCGCCACCCTCTCAAGGGAAACCCTTTGCATTGAAGCAAGTACCCGGAAAAGACAAGGGAACGAAGACGAGGAAGAAACAAGTAAAATCCGGGTCCTCGGCCAAAGAAGAGGCCTGGCTAGGGCAGTCGAAGAATTAGAGATGATGGAACTTTTCGAACCTGGAAAGAATGTAAAAATAGGGGGAGACTTAGACGAGGTCCTGAAGCAGGATCTGTTGAAGTGTTGAAGGAGTACCCGGACATTTTTGCATGGGGGCACGACGACATGCCAGGGATTGATCCGAAGTTCATCAATCATCCTTTGGCAGTAAGCCCATCACACAAACCGGTCAAGCAAAAAAGAAGAACCTTTAACCAGGAACGGTGCAGGGCAATGGCTGCCGAGGTAGAAAAACTGTTGAAAGCTGGTTTCATCAGAGAAGTGAAATACCCGGAGTGGGTATCAAATGTGGTATTAGTAAAGAAGCCCAATGGAAAGTGGAGGATATATGTGGATTTCACCGACCTCAACAAAGCGTGCCCGAAAGACAGCTTCCCACTACCAAACGTAGATCAGTTGGTGGATTCAACGGCCCGCCAGGGACTGCTAAGCTTCATGGATGCTTCTCAGGATATAACCAGGTCAAGATGTATCCTGAGGACGATGAGAAGACGACCTTTGTTACCAATCAGGGGCTTTACTGTTATAAAGTAATGCCCTTCGGATTGAAAAATGCGGGGGCAACCTTTCAAAGGCTGGTAAACAAAATTTTCAAGCCACTCATCGGCACATCGATGCTGGTATATGTTGATGTTATGATAACCATGTCTAAGGAGCCAGGGTGTCACGTGGCCGATCTGAAGAAAACCTTTGAATTACTGAGGAAGCATAATTTAAAGCTCAACCCGGAGAGAGTGTGATTTCGGAGTGGCCTCGGGAAATTTCTTAGGCTATATGGTAAGCTCCCGAGGCATAGAAGCAAATCCGCAGAAAATCCAAGCCGTCCTGGACTTAAAATCTCCCAGGATGATAAAAGAAGTCCAAGCCTGACCGGTAGGGTGGCCTTGCTAAATCGATTTATTTCCCGAGCAACCGACAAGTGCCTCCCCTTCTTCAAAGTCATCAAAAGGAAAAAAATGAAGTCAACTGGACGCCAGAATGTGAGGAGGCCTTCCTACAGTTAAAACAATATCTGACGCAGCCCCCACTTCTAGCAAAGCAGTACCCAGGTGAGACCTTATACTTATATTTAGCTGTTTCGGAGCATGCAGTAAGTTCGGTATTAGTGCAAGAGGCCGATAAGGTTCAAAGGCCAGTGTATTATGTTAGCAAAGTTTTACTAGATGCCGAGACCAGATATCCAGCACATGAGCTGGTCGCCTTGTCGTTAATCACTACGGCCCGGAAGTTACTACCTTACTTCCAGGCCCATCCTATTGGGGTTTACACCGATTATCCTTTGAGGCAGATTTTGCAAAAACCAGAGGTCTCGGGCAGGTTAATGAAGTGGTCGGTAGAGTTGAGTGAACACGACATTTCTTACCTCCCGAGGGCAGCGGTAAAAGGGCAGGCTCTAGCAGACTTTGTTGTTGAATTCACAGAACCCCAAATTCTGACCGTGGGGAAGATATATGGGAGATGTAAGTAGACGGATCTGCCAGCTCACAATGTAATGGGGCCGGAATCGTGTTGAAAAATGGTAAAGGTGAAGATGTGTTGTTCGCCTTGAGATTCGCCTTCGAGGCCACAAATAATGAGGCAGAGTATGAGGCAATTTTAGCCGGTTTAAGGTTATGCACGGTGATGGGCATCCACGACGTAGTTGTAAGAAGCGACTCTCAGCTGGCTTTTCAGCAGCTGAATGGAGAATTCCAAGCCAGGGAGCCGAGTATGATAGCCTATTTAGCTGAGGTAAAAAGGTTGGTGGGGAAAATGAGGAATGTGCGCTTTGAGCAAATCAGCCGGGAAAACAACTGTGAGGTAGACTCTTTAGCACGACTCGCATCTTCAATCAGGTCGGAAAATCCTAAAATAGTCCCTCTAATAGGATATGGGAAGTGAATGAGTCAGTGTCCTAATAGGATATGGGAAGTGAATGTAGTTTCGACTAGGAATTCTTATGGGAAAAGGAATCTGATTTCTTCACTATTATAAATGGAAAGGGAAGTGTAAGTAAGGGGATCAAGATCATTATCATCAGACTTGAAAACACAAGAGATATCAGAGAAGCATATCTCAATAATAAAAGTATCATTCATTTGTGCCCGTGAACGTAGGTGGGATCTGATCCGCCGAACCACGTTAAATCTCCTTGTTGATTGGTGTATTTATTTGTCTTCCGCTAAATTTACTTTTGGTTCCCCCCATAACCAAACAAATTCACTATTTAGGGAGGGTTGTTCTGGGGTAATATTCCCATATTGCCCTGAAACCAAAATCTGCCGTCAACAAGTATTAATACTTTTTCGTAACATATAAAAAAAAATGTATTTGACATTTTGCAAATTATGACACATAAATAAAAGTTTAAAATATTTATAATATAATGTCAAATTCATATTATTACAATCACATTCATGAATCACTAGATGAATATCATTCATTATGTTAAATTCATATCATCAAAATTATTGAATCATGACTAAAAGCAATTTAAAAATATTAAGAGAGAGCAATTCAAAAATTGTAAGCTAGTGAGTCATCGTATATGCCATATTTTTTTTCCCTAAAAATACAAAAAAAAAAAAAGAATTAAACTTGTGGGTAGCGGATACCCACTGGTTGCTTAATTACCAAACCCGCAATGGGTTTTATTTTAAATTACCAAATCCGCACCAAACTCGCTAAAATATTTACCAAATCATACCCATTATTGGTGGATTTTTACGGATTTGCGGATTAGTGGGTGAAATTGCCATGACCCATTTCTCCCCCTATTCAATTTTCTTTAACCACCTAAAGTATAAACCCGAGAGTGCAACCAAAAACAATACATAATCCAACACAACTAAATTATTTAAACATATATACATGCACACATGTTACCAATCTTTTTTTTTTTTAAAAAAACACTCAATCTCAAGATAGGGTTCCAAGTTCAAAAATAGGTCTACAATAAATGGCCAAAATACAACCAGATTCATGAGAGGGAATGACTTACATTTTGCCCTTTTCGCCAAAATCAATTTATATATATGTATCAATCTACAAATAACATATTTATTTTCTTTTATTAATTAATTATTTTTTTTATAAATTAATTTTTTTGTTAATTTATAATTTTTGCTCTTTATATACCTATTTTTTATTTGTTTAATAAATATTATAAATTTCTTATTTTTTTTATTATTTTGGGTTCATTTATTCATTTAATTTTTTTGATACTTTAAATTTATTTAACACTACTTATATATAATAGAAATTTATTTAATTTATTTAACACTACTTATAATTTATTTTACTTTATGATTTAATTCTTTTTTTTTATCTTAAATATTTTTTATATTTATATTTTTTGATACTCTATTTGTGTAATAAATCTTATATATTTTTTATGGATATATTTGATTTATTTTGAAAGTAGAGAAATTTATTTTTGCTTTATTAAAAGTCGTGGTGATTCTGATTCTGATTTTATTTTTATTTTTATTTTTTCTTTATTAAAAATCGTGTTGATTTTGATTTTGATTTTGATTTTATTTTTATTTTTATTTTTTAAAAGTTATTTATCTTATTTACTTTCGTAAAGCAATATCCATATCTTCTTTATTTTATTAAAAGTTATTTATTTATTTATTTTTTTCTTATATAAAGAGGTAGTTTGCAAGTTTGAAGGTAAGATCATTTGAGCCTCTCTCATCTCCTCTTCTCTTTCCCTTTCAACCTATCATTCTCTCTTCTTATAATAGAGTTATCCTCTTAGTAGATATTATGGATAACTACAAATTTGGTTCATTTTCAGATAGTTGGTCACGCGAGAATTATGTACTAAGTGGCGAGAGCATCTTCAACAATAGTCGCGATTATACAATTTAATTTACTACATACCGGGTTAGTTATTATCGTTATATTATGCATATTCGTTATTTAATTTGAAAGTAGAGAAATTATGCATATTTGTTATTTTACATCTTCATTATATTTTTTATATAGATTTTTGAAAGTAGAGAAGATATGATAAATTGGGCAAAAATAGTTGGTATAGAAAATGGTATTATGGTAGTGATTAAAAATTCTACCAATTTAAAAGGCGACAAGCTGCTAAAATGCATCTTATATGTGAAAGAAGAAAAAAGTACAAACCGCCACGGTATCTTGTTGATAGGCAATCCATATTAAGGAATAGTGGGATTAAATAATATGAATGCCCATTTGAGCTATGAGGTATACCAATACCTTCAGACGGTGTTATGTGGGGATTAAATGTTACATGTGGTTTCTATAACCATCAAGTAGCAGAATATTTTGATTGCCATGAGTATCTGTCTAGGCTAAAATAGTTAGAGAAATAATTTGTGCTCGACATGGACAACAACACCGCACCTCATGAATTTGTTAGTATTTTAAAGGAAAGAAACCCGTCAAATATTATAGGAATCAAAAGCATTTACAATGTCATTTTCATAAACAAATAAGCTAAATGGGGTGGTCTAACTTCTATTCAATATGTCTTGAATCAATTAATTAAGAAAAAATACCTTCATGATTACCTTACAAATCCATACACCAACGAAATAATGGATATTCTTTGAGTTCATCCTAAAATCTTACAGCTATCTGTGTTGATCATTGATGTCATATACAAGACCAACGAGTATCAGATACGACTATTGGAGGTTGTTGGGATCACATCCATAATGCGAACTTACTCGCTTACATTCGCTTATTTTAGTAATGAGAAGACAGAGCAACTGACATGTGCATTATAAATCTTGAAGAAATGGATGGTTGAGAAAGGGACATCGTTGCTATTGGTAATTTTTTCAAATCGGGATTTGTGTTGAAACATTTTTCTATGGCACGTCACATAAATCAATATGTAATGAAGAAATACAGTTCTATGCTTGTTATGTAGTTGGAACATTTTTATTCATCATGGTGTTCCCTTATTAATTCATCAACACAGTAGTCTTAACAGCAGAAATGAGAGGTGATTCACGAGGAGTTTAGATAATTCAAGGGTGTTCTAAATTACCTTTGGGAGACATGGTTACACCCTTACAGAGACTGATTTGTTTCAGCATGGATTGATATATGTATGCACCTATGGAGCAATTCAAGTCAAAGCTATAATTACTTTATGGCTTTATTATTTTAAAGTTGTTCATTATTGTGCTACTTGTAAAAAACACAATGTATTTTTTAATTACAAGGCAGAGTCTGAACATTCGAGGCTAAAGTTATATTTGGGAGATACCAGGTCATCCTTATAAACATCTTTTGAAAAAATCCAAAAGATGTTGAGAATTAAGTTTGGGGATATTCAGAAGTCATTCGAGAAATCTCGGAACATTTCACACCATACACATTTACATGAAAAGATTTGTAATCAAATAAGGTGTCAAATTTCATTAGAGGCAATGGAGTTAATTTATGCTCAGTTGAAATGCGTTGAGGAAGCATCTCACTAACTAACCGGCATGTATAACTGTTCATTCAAAATATTATACGGATTTATATGCGAGCATGATATTACATATTACCTTCAATTTTCCATTCTAATTTCGATACAGAGTATTGCCGCACATTAGAGGAGATTATTTATGTTGGGGCGAATGTGGAACCCATAGGGTCGGATCAGAGCCCTACTCAGCGGAAGTGGGTCTAACCCATGGATATTAAGTATGGGTGTAATTTTAAATAATTTAATGAAATACTATATTCCATTATGAGTGTATAGAAAAAAATTAGGGCTGAAATGGAGTCCGTGACGAGCGTGCTACAGTGTCTGCGCGCACTGTGCTCATTTCATTTTTTTTAATTTCATTTCAACATTACCTTCAGCTCTCTTTCAAGAGAGCTGAAGGAATTAGGGTATTTTACCATAATTATTTTTTATCTTCCCTAAACACTTCAAAAATACCTAAAATTAATTTTTAACATCAAAACCAACATTAACGCATGTTATAGAAAAATACACCTATAATTACATATTTACAATTACCAAAATATCCTTTAATGGTGGAGATATTTATAAATTTACAACAAAGCCCTTGTGTAAATTTTGGATTAATCCAATTAGGTCAAAATAAATAATCAATGTTATCCAATAACACTTAATTATCTTAGTTGATAATTATAATATCGAATATTACTTATTATCAAAAATTATCGGCTACCAAAGTGCTCAACGAGTATAATTCATATTGTGGGACTCTCTAAGTCCAGACACGTTCGTCATATAAGCGTAGCTAACATGTACGTATTTCGGCCACCTCCAAATTCACGAAGAACACGAATGATCTTTTTGAACTATACAAGTCGAGGTCATCACATATGTTTATCAATCCCTCTGTCGTAGGCTATCTGAGTTGTGCTTAGGAAACATGGAATACACAATCAAGTTTTCGAGGCGCACATCTCATGTTGACATGTTCATGATTCTTTACAACTAATGTGATCTACCATAGGAGATCAGCTTTGGCCAAAGTCTTAAGAATCGTGACTTACTCACATAGATACCTAAACCCTTTATGGTACACATACGAGCCGATGAATCATATCTTGATAAGCACTTGATTAATGAGTGCATCAGTCCACACCCAACGAACATCTAGAGGCCAGACCAAGAAAGGTTTCTGAAATACATGGCATCAAAGTGTGGAGGATTACATATGTTACTCGACTCGAGGAAATTCCTATTGACGATGATGTGTACTTCCAACTATTAGGAATCATCTATGAATCATTCAGTATTCATTTCAAAAGCTCATGGTAGATCGAGTTAAATCATTGGAACTCTAATTACAATATACGACATGTGCTAGTCTTCTAGGTTATAGGAATTCGACTGTATTCCAAAACCAACTACTAAGAATATTTACTTTAAGAATAATTTATAATAGTAATATTATCCCAATATCGGACCACCTAGTGTCTAGTATTACTTCAAGATTATTCTAAGGTCGATGTCATTCTCAGAATATTTATACATCATCTAATATACATAATGACATTATTATTAATAAGGTTTGAAATGAAAATGTAGTTAAAATAATAAAATGTAGAATACATTATTCGGATTGGCGCTCCAAGCACCAACTCCAACAAACTCCCACTTGCTTAGTGCCAATCTGGACGGTACCGTAGTCTATCTCCTCCACATGTTTATCGAATAACTCAGGAGGTAAGGCCTTAGTAAGCGGGTCTGCTATGTTGTCTATTCCTTAAACCTTCAAGCCCACTATGTCTTTAGGTTCAATAATCTCTCTAAGCACCCGATATTTCCTTTCTACGTGTTTAGACTTGGAATGCACCCTCGGCTTCTTAGCCTGTGCAATGGCTCAGCTATTATCACAGTACAATGGGATAAAATCCGTAATACTAGGCACAACGCCAAGTTATGTGATAACATTTCTAGTCCAAACAGCTTCTTTAGTAGCTTTTGAAGCCGCTATAAATTCTGACTCTGTGGTGGAATCAGCAGTTGATCCTTGCTTTGAACATCGCCAACTAATTGCAAAGCCATTAAAGGTAAATATATATCCGGATGTAGACTTTTTATCATATGGATCTCCCTTGAAATCAGAGTCTGTATAACCATTAACTTGTAGCTTATTTTCTCCATTTATCATAAACATATCCCTAGTACCCTTAAGATATTTCAGGATATATTTCACGGCTGTCCAATGATCATTACCCGGATTAGATTGATATCGGCTAGCCATACTGACGTCGAAACTGATGTCAGGTCTCGTACATAGCATATCATACATAATGCTTCCAATATAAGAAGCATATGGAAAGTTAGATATTCTAACTCTTTCTTCCTCAGTCTGCAGTTGGTAAAACCGTACCTTTCTAACATCTTATCTATGTACGTTGATCGCGAAAAACCTATAAGCTTCCTAACTCTATCCGAGTAGAGCCTTATACCCAATATATATGAAGTTTCACTCATGTCTTTCATGGAGAAGTTCTTGCAAAGGTAGGCTTTCAAACTTTGCATCAATCTTATATCATTTCCTAGGATAAGGATGTCATATACAAAACTAGAAAAACTATCATGATCCCACTCATTTTCTTATAAACATGACAGGCGTAAACACACATGTATAACGCAAGCGCACATATCGTTCAAGTAGTATAAAAATATCGATCCCACGAGGACTTAATTCCTATTGTTGTTATTAATTATTGATACTATTTATTTACAGGTATCTAATTATAGGGAGAATGGAATTGATTACTTTTGGTTGGTTGAATGTGGATTTGCTAATTAAAATAAAAACAGACTCAAAAGAAAATACTAAGGAAAATAAAAGAAAAGACTCAAAGATCTAGGGTCGTGACTCCACACAATATTATTCTAAAGATGAATTGATTCTCTTACATATGTGTAATAAATCAGTTTGCTAACCTGGAACACGAAAATATGCAAAAGCCTTTGTCGATGGTCAGACGCAAATACCCAATATAACCCAATTGAACCATATGTCTATGTCAACCAAATTACCTGGATTCATTTAGATCAAGTTCCAATTGTGGCTACCCCCGCCCGACAGGTATATGTCTATCCTATAAGGAAATTTATTAAAGGGTTATCTATCCTCAAGAAAGATCGTGGGCTATTGAATCTAAGGCTGAAACCTAAAATCCCTATGTCTAGTTAATTTTAAGTTTACCACATCAATCTTATTGGTGATCAGACAACAAGAAGCATTAAACTTAACACTCAATAAACAAACTAAGGAATTACCCATAAAAAGAAAATCAATTATTAAGTGTGAATATTGTGTTTCATCACTTCCCTAGAATAAAATAAAATACTGGGGGTTAGAGGATCCATATTTAATATTTCTTATATAGGAATCTCATTTATTATAATATATAAATTATTTTATGTTCTGCTTTCTCGGGAATTAATAATCTTAAACATTTAAAACCTGCCATATAGGCGGTAATCCATTCAGTCCAACTACACCAGCCATATAGGCGGTAATTATATGTCACATAAAGACCAGCCATATAGGCGGTAAAGTAATTTATATTTACACCGACCATATAGGCGGTAATAAAGTCTGACATTAATTAATCCGGTTAAATTATAATTTATAAATTATAATTAAGTGAGATTTACCTAGATAATTATATTAAATGTTTTACCTTTTACCCCAGCGGAAATTTTAACTACAAAACATAAAAGTAAATAAAAAGAAAGTTGTAATAAAAACTAAAAATAAAAATACATAATTTTAATATTACAATAATTTACAAAACTAGATGCTTCCTATGAAATCAGGGAAAAAATCCCAAGGAAAGCACACCAAAATGAGGTGCTGAAAGCCTCAATTTATAGGCAATTTTACGGGCCAGCGTCGCGACGCTATAGGTCTTGGCTTCGCGACGCCAAGACGCATTTTCAGTCTACGCGGTTTGACCACGCGCATTTCGTCAGTGCAATCTGGTGATGACACATGTCACGCGGTGAGACGGTGCAATAGGAAGCTGACACGTGGCACGCGGTAAGGATCGGTCCAATGAGAGCTTGACATGTGGCGGAAGATGATTCGCCGATGATTCAGTCCATTCAGAAGGTGACAGCTGTCACGCGAAGTGTCGGCACCATAGAATCACAACATGTGTCCAGGCGCATTTTAGCATGATCGTTCTGATAATGACACATGGTCGACGCACGTTAGACGTCGCGATGCCGATGGATTGCGAGTCATTACACGGCTAAATTACCAAAATACCATTTTTCGTCATTTTTCACTGTTTTGGCTCCAAATTGCTTCCAATGCTTCCCAAACTTTATTTATCTGTAAAATAACAATAAAACACATCAAAACGTTCACAAAACTCGAGAAACTATACAAAATATTAGGTTAAATGAGTAGGAAATAGTGATATAATTATCACTCATCACACCCCAAAACATAACATTTTGCTAGTCCTCGAGCAAAACACAAAATAAAATAACATAAAAATAAATTAACTAAGCCACTTTCGTAGGGATCACGGTTGCATTTATCGTATGCAACAAGCCTTTAAACCCCTAAGTGTCCATAGTGGACGAGTTTTTTTCTCGTGAGGGTTTACAACAATGATACCCACAAACATTTTACAAAAGTAAAAAGGTAGTGAAACTAATGCACACAAAAGCAAAAAGACAAGAGAAAATAGAATAAAGAAGTTAGTGACTAATCAGGTGAAACTTTTACTCCAAGTTACCAGTTGTTTTGTTTCTTTCTAAATTATTGAATAAGTAAATTCTCCGGTTATATTTATCATTCTCCATATACACAGCCGACAAAATATTAAACAACTCATTTTTACCCACAACAGTCATAAGTGCAGTTGATAAGAGAGTAATATTTTTGTCCTAAAGTTTTATCAGAATTCACACTTTTTTGTAGCAATGGAATAATTTTTCTGATTTTTCTGATTTTTTCTTTGATTTTTATTTATTTATATACAATATCTTCCATCTATGTAGCGAGTGTTGGGTCGGTGGCTCCCAAACCAGTTGGCTTTAGGGCATCAGGTGTTAAGACACCCCTACGGACTTAATTACTCAAACTTCAGATATATATATTTTTTTGCAGCATCTTTGATCCATGTAGCGAGCTTTGGGCCAGTGACCCCAAAACTAGTTGGCTTTAGGGCATTAGGTGTTAAAACACCCTTACAGACTTAATAACTCGGATATCAGATGTTTTTTTTTTACTCCATCACTTTTTGAGATGCTTCCTCCAATTAAACTAGAGCACTGAATATTACAAACTTTTCAATTTTAGCTCATGTTTGTATGTTACAATGCATGTTGATAATATCTGCTAACTGAGCATATGAAGATCAATTTTAGTCAGTTTTATGGAGAATTTACAAATTAAATAATTTAAAATGAAATAAACAAAAACTAACTTGTTTCAAAAATGGTTTGAGATACGTCTCAAGAGTGGAAATTCCTTACATAGCTATCTCTTACCAATTTCACCTTTTTAGTCAAAATAAAAACATAAAATATTCTTGTAATTTTTGAAAAATTTTCAATTTTTTTGTATTTTTCGAAAAATTTTGGACTAAAAATAAAAACAACACACAAACTAAAAACAAGGTACTGATTAACTAATTCCCTCCCCAAAACCTAAATGAGACATTGTCCCCAATGTCTTAAGAGTAGAAGAAGAGTTTAGAAGATAATACCTTGTTAGCTGAAATTCTACACGAAAATTAAAGGTTAAGATCCAGATTAATCCGACGCCTCTTACCACGATCGTCCTCGAACCAATTTATCTTTGAAAGGATAGGGTCAATTTGTGGTTCATAAGCTAAGATTTGGTCAATTAGATCCGGAGCAGTTCTGGAAGTGAAGAGGAGTTCTTTTAAAGGTTTTGACACGAACCTATTTCTCCGGGCATCTTCAAGAAACACACAAAGAAAATCATAAAATCCATCAACGTTGTACAGTCCAAGCAGTTTCTGGTGTATGTTCAGGTTCTCCCAAGATAGCACTATACAAATTTCCTCCAATGTGCCCAAGCCACCTGGCAAAGCTATAAAAGCATCAGCACGGTTAATCATTTCTACCAGTGGTTCAGACATACCTGACACGATTAACTCTTCTCCGTTTGATGGTCCAATAAGATTTGCCTCTGCCAAGGGTTTTGGGATGATTCCTAAAACGTGACTGCCTCCTTCCTGTACGGCCTTTGAAACGATCCCCATTAGTCTAAGATTGCCTCCGCCATATACTAAGTGCATATTCCTTGCAGCTAAGACTCGACCCAATTCTTGTGTTGCTTCTACGTATTGTGGCTTAGTACCAACACTAGTAGCGCAAAACACAGAGATGTTTTCAACTCGTCTTCTTGAAGTGGTTTCCATGTTTTACTCTGGATGTCTTCAAAAGTGCAATGATAGGCTGAATTTATAGAACTTGAAAAAGGTGAGTAATAATAGCACTAGTATCTTCCAAAGGACGATTGTTAGCTATACGATAAAAGAAATCGTGAAAGGTCAAAAATTCTGGATTCTGTCTACGAAAATAAAGATAATTACAACAGATAAGCAAATCAAAGCAATAATAAAGGCAACAGAATTGTGTACGCAATATGTCATTCACTTAGTATAAATTCATTAGGATGCGTCTCAAGAATCCATTCCTTACTCAGCCATCACTAATGAATTATCTCTTATCTTTGCCAAACACCATTCCTTCTGTATTATGCTTTGGTTGAACTTTTCCCTACAAAAATAACACACAAAATTAAAAATTCTACAACATGTATACACAAAATATGAAAACAGAAATTACAACAAATTACATGGGTTGCCTCCCTACTAGTGCTAAATTTTTCGTCTTCAGCCAGACGTGATTAAAATCCATCTGTCAATGGGGTTTCAGCGTCGTTTTGGATGTCCGATTAAAGACAATCCCATGAGCGTTGCTTTTGGAGGGTTTCTTCCAACGGTAAGATGGTAAAAAGAATTTTGTCACATTCAATGCTCGTGCCATCTTCTTAATTTTTGTCACTCTAATGGTTCCTGAAAAGAAAGAAAGAAAATCAGGAGGTCTCGATGGTGCTTGAACTTGAATGGAAGTTCCATTCTATCAAGCTTCTGGGTGATATCTCTAAATTGTACTCCCCAAAACAGTGATGTTTCGCCTGAATACTCTAGATCTTCAATTTGGTCTAACAATTGCTCCTCCATTTGCTCTGTTTCTTGCTCCACATTTTCTTCACAAATGTATTTTAGGATTTCCGTGTTTAGTTCTTCATCTGTCATCTGTGAAATGCCTGCTCCATAAGTGTCAATCTGAGGATGTAAAGTTATGTATGTTTTTAGGTCTTCATCCTCTGATCTGAGTGAAATGATTGGCTCAGGTAGATCTTCTTCAAACATTTGTGCAATGGAAGCTCCAAGATTTTCATTTGGAGGATAAAAAGTTTCATCCTCCTTTGTTGGTGCAGTTGGTACAAATAGCTCAGCTTCTTCATCCTCGTCAGAGTCAGAATAATAAAAATCAAATTAAGACTTTGTTGGTTCAGGCTCCTGAACTGATACCTCTGATTCTTGATATTGCTCAGCCTCGTCCTCTATTATGATGTCATGATGAATCTCAGGATATTCGAAGGCTTCTTCAGTATTATTTGAATTTGCTCCGTGAGATATGTGATTCAGGTTATCTGTTAATTGTCTAAGTTGATCTGTCATCCTCTATATAGACGATGCTTGACTCTGAATTTGTGCATCAAATTGAACTTCATGTTCCTCGAACCAATCTTTGAGCATGTGAATCAACTGATCTTCCTTGGATGGTTCTGGTTCTTGATGAAGATTGTAGATGGATGGTGGATAAGATGGAAAATGTGATGATTCTTCGTACCTTGAATAATTCCAATAATTCTGCCACTCTGAAAGGTATAGACATTGATCACTCGGGTGGTTACCATCACATATTACACATCTCCCCATTTCGTTCTGATGAGCAAATGTAGTATTGCTTGATTCTGACATCCAGTGATAATTGTTGGGCTGAACAACAGGCCCCAGAAAACCAGACTGTTGCTCCCAGATTTGGGGTGTATGTTCTTCTAGTAAAGCTCGTAATCTTTCAATCTCCCAATAATATTACATTTTTCAATCACCTGAAAACAAAAGAAAGAAATAAAAATTACAGATAAAAATAAAGATAATTAGATACAAGTAAATTAGATAGCTTCAAAATTAATAACTCAAGAAAAATAAGTCTCCGGCAACGGCGCCAAAAACTTGACCGGCGTAAACACACACACATATAACGCAAGCGCAAGTATCGTTCAAGTAGTATAAAAATATCGATCCCACGAGGACTTAATTCCTACTGTTGTTATTAATTATTGATTATATTTATTTACAGGTATCTAATTATAGGGAGAAGGGAATTGATTGCTTTTGGTTGGTTGAATGTGGATTTGCTAATTAAAATAAAAACAGACTCAAAAGAAAATACTAAGGAAAATAAAAGAAAAGACTCAAAGATCTAGGGTCGTGACTCCACACAATATTATTCTAAAGATGAATTGATTCTCTTACATATGTGTAATAAATCACTTTGCTAACCTGGAACACGAAAATATGCAAAAGCCTATGTCGATGGTCAGACGCAAATACCCAGTATAACACAATTCAACTGTATGTCTATCTCAACCAAATTACCTGGATTCATTAAAATCAAGTTCTAATTGTGGCTACCCCCGCCCGACAGGTATATGTCTATCCTGTAAGGAAATCTATTAAAGGGTTATATATCCTCAATGAAGATCGTGGGCTATTGAATTTAAGGCTGAAACCTAAAATCCATATGTCTAGTTCATTTTAAGTTTACCACATCAATCTTATTGGTGATCAGACAACAAGAAACATTAAGTTTAAGACTCAATAAACAAACTAAGGAATTACCCATAAAAAGAAAATCAATTATGAAGTGTGAATATTGTGTTTCATCACTTCCCTAAAATAAAATAAAATGATGGGGTTAGAGGATCCACATTTAATATTTCTTATCTAGGAATCTCACTTATTATAATATATAAATTATTTTATGTTCTGATTTCTCATGAATTAATAATGTTAAACATTTAAAACCTGCCATATAGGCGGAAATCCATTTAGTCCAACTACACCAGCCATATAGGCGGTAATTATCTGTCACATAAAGACCAGCCATATATGCGGTAAAGTAATTTATATTTAGACCGACCGTATAGGCGGTAGTAAAGTCTGACATTAATTAATCCGGTTAAATTATAATTTATAAATTATAATTAAGTGAGATTTACCTAGATAATTATATTAAATGTTTTACCTTTTACCCCAGCGGAAATTTTAACTACAGAACATAAAAGTAAATAAAAAGAAAGCTGTAATAAAAACTAAAAATAAAAATACATAATTTTAATATTACAATAATTTACAAAACTAGATACTTCCTATGAAATCAGGGAAAAAATCCCAAAGACCAAATGAGGTGCTGAAAGCCTCAATTTATAGGTAATTTTACAGGCCAGCGTCGCGACGCTATAGGTCTTGGCGTCGCGACGCCGAGACGCGTTTTCAGTCTACGCGGTTTGACCACGCGCATTTCATCGGTGCAATCTGGTGATGACACGTGTCACGCGGTGAGACAGTGCAATGGGAAGCTGACACGTGGCACGCGGTAAGGATCGGTCCAATGAGAGCTTGACACGTGGCAGAAGATGATTCATCGATGATTCCGTCCATTCAGAAGGTGGCACGTGTCACGTGGAGTATCGGCACCATAGAATCGCGACACGTGTCCATACATATTTTAGCATGATCGGTTCTAATGAATACATGTTTTAGGTGCACGTTAGGATGGTCGGCGCACGTTAGACGTCGCAATGCCGATGGATTGCGCGTCGCGATGCGGCCAAATTACCCAAATACCATTTTTCATCATTTTTCTCTGTTTTGGCTCCAAATTGATTCCAATGCTTCCCAAACTTTATTTATCTGTAAAATAACAATAAAACACATCAAAACTTTCACAAAACTCGAGAAACTATACAAAATATTAGGTTAAATGAGTGGGAAATAGTGATATAATTACCACTCATCCAAACACATAGTTCTTCCCTGTTCTTGATGAATCTAGATCATCTAATTATCTCATTAAAACAATGATTCCAGCTTCAGGATGCATGTTTAAGTCCATAAATAGACTTCTGGAGCTTTGAAACCAAGTTTGAAGTCTCACTGGATACGAATCTCTCTGATTATTCCCTATATATATCCTCATCCAGGAATCCATTTACGAAAATGATTTTCACATCCATTTGTCATATCTCATAATCATGATATGTAGCAATGGCTAAAAGAATCCTGATGGATTTTAGCATGGCTGCTGGTGAAAAAATTTCATCATAGTCAATTCCAGGATGTTTAGTGTAACCTGTCGCTACCAGTCGGGCCTTAAAGTTTTCCACCTTTCCATCGGGCCCTCGCTTCCTTTTGTAAACCCATGTACAATCAATAGGTTTAACTCATTCAGGATGTTCAACTAAGTACCGGACTTGATTATCATGCATAGAATCTATCTCGAACTTCATGGCTTACTGCCATTTTCTCGAATCGATATCAAAAATCACTTCTTTATACGTATTCAGATCTATTTCCTCAAAGAGGAGAACATCAAGGCTCGCATCAGATGTTAAAAAAAATCTTAAGAGACTTTGATATTCTATTCGAATTACGTAGAACCTGCATTATAGATCTTTCAGTTAGTTAGTGTTATGGTTGGTGCTCATAGTGCCAATTCAGATCGTATTTATGTCTGATTCATGAATACGAACAATTCTTTTTTTCATAATATTACTTAGTTAATGGTAGAACCTCTTGTTTTTATATACGTATTTGATCTAATTACAATTAGATTGAAACTAAATATAATTTAGTGATATGTATGTATTAGACAAAGACCCTAGAATTTACAACATAGTGTGCAGTTACAACGTAGTTTGGAATTGACATTGGGAAGTGTTACTATAAGTTGTATATTCTCAAATAAAGTTTTTGGTCAAGATTTACTAACACGGGTCGGTTAGTAAAATCCGCTGAGACCAGTACATGTCATATCGTGGCTTGGTCCAATTGTTTATCCCAATGAACCATGAGTCTTAGGAGACTCGTATAGACGTGTAGGTATTTATTTGATAAAAACTGAATGACTCACTGAAGATTTCCTAATATATGGTACACCAACGTCAATAGGAATATTCTCGAGTCGAGTAGCAAAGTGTTCTTTCGACTTGAGATACCACTGTAAATATATGAGATATCCGCCATACTTTGATGGCAGTCACGTCACCGATCTATTTAGATCATACCTCTGTTTGTTCGTTGGGTGTGGACTGATGCTCATGATATCCTATGAGTATCAGATAGAATCAGTCAGTCATGTGTACAGGGCATAGGTATCAGGTACGTATTTATGATCTAGTAAATCCATGGACGTGGTATACTTCGGAAGCGAGTTCCGAGTGTTATTTAGAGATCGTAAATTTAAAAGTCGACTATATTATACTTTAGGGATTTGACGTTCTTATATATATATCCCCAGTATAATATTGATAGCCTATGATGGAGGGATTATACTTATGCAATGACCTCGACTTGCATAGTTTAGTGAGATTATCTGTGGTCATCGTAATTCATAAGTGGGTGAATTATGGACACGAAATTGGATTTCGTGACAGATAAACCTAAACTTAGATAGTCCCACAATATGAAGTGTACTCATTGAGCGCTTGACAACGCGTTATGAATAATATAGATTATTATAATACTTCATCAGATTAAATGAGTTAATTCAAATTGTTTAAATCGTTAAACGAAAATACATGCATTAAGGGGCATTTCGGTCAATTAATAATTACTATGTATTTGTATTTGATACAAAATTTAATTTGATACATATTAATTAATTGTCAAATGAGACTTTGACATATGCCATTGATATATGTGTTTGTTATTTAATGTAAATAAAAATACATATATAGTAATAATCGCATTAATTAATTATTTAGATATTTAAATGTTAAATATCTAGATAATTAAATTATATCAATATTACATAATTGTTATGCAATAGTTTTGATTATTATTGGTTACATGTGGCATGATTCTTTTAAGCTTGAAGTATACAAATTGGATTTGTTAACTTAAAGCTTATTATTATTAATTAATTAGATTAATTGACCAAAATGCCCTTCTTTACCCGTCGAAGGTCGGTTATGCTTGCTTTATAAAGTAAGAAAAAAAAAATTCTCTTTCAATATCCTCTATGGCCGAATCCCATCTCAAAGAAAAGCTCTAAAAAATTATTTGAATAAACAATGAAGAAATTCAAGAAAAAATTTAAGGAAATTAGGAGATTTGGAGTAATCTTTATAAATCTTAAACTTGGAAAGTTTGTTTCTTGTTCTTTAGTATCTAGACAAGTTCTAGGGTTTCTTCATTTCTTAGATTTTGGGGCTTTTTGATTTTGTGGATGGATTTAGAGGCTAGATGCATGTGTGAAGTTGGATTGGATAAAATTATTGTAATATTGGTTCAATTTTGTCTTTTGATGACTTGTTGCCATTCTAGAGTGTTATGACCACTCTTGTAACTCCTAGAATTATTCTAGAATTCTTCATTTGTTGTGACTTTGGTTGGTGTAAGTATTAATATGATTAATGTTGAGAAAATTGGATTTAAAGCATGAAAAATGATATTTTTAATTACCAAATCAGATCTGGAAATTCTGTGATTTTTGTGATGAAAAGTATATTGTATAAATGTATTGGATGTGTTTTGGGCATTGGAACAATTGCTGAAAATTATTTCTGAGTTGAAATATGCGAAACGGTGAAAAACGGCGTTACCAAGTGAGGTTCGGGCTTACCGGGTGTCCGTTGTCCAAACAGTGAATTGGTCACTGTTCAGGCAGCCCATGAACTACCCAAATACTATTGGAGCTGATCTGGACAGCCCCCATATTTATTGGTTGGTCGGTTCGGACAAAAACATGTTTTATGCTATTTTACGGAAAAATATTTTCGTAAAGGTTTCGCGATATTTCTAACCTATTTATGTTGTTATTTGATATTGAATAAATATGTTTAGGTGAAATATGAATGAATTATTCATATTGGATATTGAATAATTTATTTTGTAATTTTAAAAGTTTTTAAATTTATGATTTTGCCCGAACCACGAGCTTCTGATGCACTCTCGCTAAAACCCAATAGTTAGATCTCTGGTTCCATCTCAGGTTCCTTACAATTAGGATCGAACTCATCAAATTCAATATTTCTACAATTCCCACTATTTCGCAAAAATTCCTTTCAAAGAAAAGTGGTAAAACGAACAACGAGTACATTTCGTTGCTTAGAATCATAGAATTGATATCCCAAATAATTTTCAACGCACCTATATTTATACCCCTAGGTGCTAGTTTATCTCGTTGCTCAACTTTAACGTATGCAGGACAACCCCAAATCTTTAAGTATCTAAGACTTGGATTTCTAACAATTCATATCTGATACGAGATCGTAGAAACAGCTTTTGATGGAACCATATTAAGTATGTAGGTAGCAGTAAGTAAAGCATGACCCCAAAAGTAATAAGGAAGATCTGTATAGCTCATCATGGATCGCACCTTATCCAATAAAATACGATTTCTTCATTCAGACAAACCATTATGTTGAATGGATCGCACCTTATCCAATAAAATACGATTTCTTCATTCAGACAAACCATTATGTTGAAGTGTTCCTGGTAGGCTATATTGGGCAAGAATTACATTCTCTCTTAAATAACTTCTGAATTTGTCACTCATGTATTCACCGCATCGATCTAATCGAAGACACTTGATGAATTTACCGGTATATTTTTCTACTTCGTTTCGAAATATTTCGAACTTGTCAAATATTTTCGATTTATGTCTCATCAAATAGACATATCCATATCTAGACTTATCATCCATGAAAGTCACGAAGTATGTTTAACCATCATGAGCGGCATGATTTAATGGACCACACACATCACTGTGTATTAGTTCCAATAAATCTTCAGCACGGTGTCCAACACCAAGAAATGTGGCCTTTGACTCACAAATCGGATAAGGATCTAAGGTAAGATTTTTAATCAAACTATCCTTTATCAATTTTGATAGACGTATAACACCTATGTCACCCAATCTCATATGCCATAATTCAGTATTATTTAATTCAGATCTTTGTATTTTCTTCTACATTAAAGACATCTCTATATATTTCCAAAACATAGTGACCGTTAGATAAAGAACATTCACATATCAAAATTTTATCTTTATCATATAAACGTAAAATTTTATCCTTAATGTTTATTTTATATCTCTCTTTATCTAATATCGGTAGTGATATTATTTGTCTAATAAGGGAGGATACATAATAACATTCAAGTAAATCTAATTTACATCCATTATAGAGATCTAGAACAATCTTTCATATGGACTTAACATCAAATGTCTTGTCATTGCTAACTCTAAGTTGGATCTCCCCTTTATTCAGCCTTCTTTTAACCCTCATGACCTTCATGGAGTTTCAAATATTACTAGGACTGCTGGTGTCTAACACCCATCCACTATTTGCATCTAAGGCTAATAAGATATCAATAATAGGAAAAATACATAGCGTACCTGAAGGTCCTGCTTTTCCTTTCAGCTCTAGACAATAATTCTTCCAGTGTCCAGACTTCTTACAGTGTAGACATTCATCACGAGTTACTTGCGGTCTTGCACCTTTGCACTTCTTGGAGTTTTTCTTTGATATATTCTTCTTCCCCATTTTGATTTTCTTTAACTTCTTAGAGGTATTTGAAGAGCTTGTTCCACCATAGAGGTACAAAGTGGAGTCGCATTTCTTCAAATCATGTTCGTCCATATGTAACATGTTATGAAGTTCTTCAAAGCTAGCTTGCATCGAATGCATATGGAAATTTAACACAAAACCAACATAAGTACCAGACAAATAAGACACAATCAAATTACTTTTGGGGTTTTGGGTGGCAATTCGGGTAAACGCAGTGGAACGCAAAAAATCAAAATTTTCTGATTTCAATAATTTTTCTTGGTACTCAATACTCAAAAACTGAAATTTTTAACCAAAAATCAGATTTTTCAATAATTTCCGTTTAGCCCCAAAACTTTATATTTTTATCATTTTAGTCCTAAATTGTCAAATACAATTCTAATTGATTCCAAATTAATCCCAAAATTATTTATACATGTCTAATACATGAAAATACAAATTGCACCTCAAAGAAACTGATTTTCCAGAAATTTCCGAATGGTCCCTAAACTTTCAAGATTTTGCAATTTGGTCCTTTTTGTTCAAAACATGTCAAGATCAAATCCAAAAATTCCAAAATTTAATATACAATATATATACATCAAATCTCATCACATATATGAAAAGCCCTAAATTTGGTGAGGGTTAAGAACCCTAATTTTATAATTTCACAAATTAACAAAATTAACACCAAATTAATTAAATTCAATACTTTAATTCAATTCTCATCACACCATACAAGTCTCACCATCATGAAATAACATAAGAACAATTCTAGGTCATTTATGAGTGGTTAAGCAACTCTAGAATGGCAACAACATTATCAAATAACGAAAAGAATAATTACACCATATTAGCATTCTTTAAGTTCATACATGCTAACATCTTTCATCCAAGTTCCCAATCATCAAAAAAACATCCAAAAAAGAGTTGAGAAGAAACTAAGCTACACATATTGAAGCCTAACATGGTAGAAACAATTTTCATAAAGGAAAAAGTATTAAAAACTTACTAAAATCTTGAATTTTTCAAGCTTTCTTGCTTTCTTTTTCCTTTTTTCCTCTCAAGCTCTCTTTTAAATTTTGATTTAGGGTTCTTAGATACTGAAAAAAAAAAAATGGTTTTTATAATTTCATTAAATGACCGAAAAATAAGGAAAAAATAATGGCCATATGTTTTCAATTTTTTTTCGAAAAATGGAAAATGATTTGATGAATATTTGTGGTAATAAATCATCAAAAAATTTGATGTTTATCATAAATAATCCAATTAAATCAAGCCATTTAAAACCAATCAAAATTGGCCATCAAAACCAATCAAATTAAGCCATTTAGCTTACTTAATAAAGTAAACTAGATATTTACTATTTAATTAATTTAATTATTTAACATGTATATAATTAAATAATTAAATATAAATATCTTAAATATATGTATTATATTTACATTAAATAATCCAAATACATTTATTACTAATAAATGTCAAATATCACAATTCGACATTTAATAAATGGCCGAAAGATCCCAAAAGCATGTATTTTCGTTTAACCGTTAAACGACTTATAAATAATCAGTATTATTTATAAAAGTTACCCTAGTGCCCTATGAGTATATCTCATCAGTGAGAATCTCTAGGTTCAGACATATACGTCACGAAATCCTATTTCGTGTCTATAATCTACTCACCCGTAAATTATGAAGAACACAAATAAAATCTCTGAACCATATAGGTCGAGGTCACTGCATATGTATAATCCTTCCTTCACAAGTATCCGGATTATCCCAGAGATATAGATATAAATGTCAAATCTCTATAGGTATAATCTCGTCGACGATTCTATTAGCAATCTCTTAAATAACACTTAGAACATATTTCTATAGTGTACCACGAGCCCATGGATTTAACAGATTGCTAATTCCATAATGGATACTTATGCTCTGTACACAGAACTGACGGATCCTATCTTGATACACAAATGATATCTTGAGGACCAGTCCACACCCAACGAACAGACGGAGGTCTGATCTAAATAGATCGGTGATGTGACTGTCATTAAAGTGTGTAGGATACCTCATATATCCACAGTGGTATCTCAAGTTGAAGGATCACTATACTCACTCAACCCGAGAAGATTCTTATTGACGTTAATGTACCATCTATTAAGAATCTTTAGTGACTCGTCAGTGTTTATCCGATATAAACACCTATGCGTCTATACGAGTCTTCCGAGACTCATGGTTCATTGAGAAACCATTAGAATCCATCATTCCAATATACGACACGTACCAGTCTCATCGGGTTTACATACTGACCAAGTAATTGTAAATCTTAACCAGAAACAGTTAAAAAATGATATTGTTATGATACTGCTCAATGTCAGTTGCGACGCTTTTGCAACTGTATCATAACCAATCACCCTATGGTCATTTACGTCTTTACCATATAATAAAAGAATTTATATCATAGAAACTGTTTATTTTATTCATTAATAAAATATATACAAGAGTATTTACAGGAAAATACATAAGAAATTAACACTCAGAGCACCAACCCTAGCAATTACAGCCTAGCCATTCATCAATCATAATGCGCTGTCATTCCAAATATCAGATCTGGTCGATCATGTTTAAAACATGAATGCTAATTGATCATTCATCCTTGAGTGAAGCACGAAACAATTCCTTAGACCTCCGATATATTTCTATTTCTTGATTTGCCTCGAACAACTCATTGAGTGTTCTCATAATGCTCCAAGAATCCGGTAGACCTCTATGTACTGTCTAAGTAAATCTGGAACTATCGATCCTAAAATGTAGGATTTCACCCTAAAGTTATCATCCTTCCATTTTTCAAAAGTTTCTCGCTCTTCAAAAGTGGAGTAATGATCGATTTCAACAAACAATTGATTGAAAATAGTTACATAAATTTACTTTTCAAACTCCAAGACAAGACGAATGTTCATTTCCGATTCAAAATAATTTTTTATTCCTTTCAATTTATTGGAATCCAAGAGTCGAGTTAATGGATTTGCAGCAGCCATCTACAAGATAACAATTAAACACTAGCAGAAATATTTTTCATTTCAAAATAAAAACACTAATTGATTATGGAATTTTAAATCTATTACTGCCCTCCCACTACTTAACGTAATTTTGTAATCTCCCTTAACAGAAAAATAGAATTTTGACTATCAAAATTTCATAGCGGGAAGTGGATCCCATGACATTTACTTCAGCCTCACACTATCGATGGTCTTGGCCTTCATAAACTTATTAGGTAGACCTCCAAGTTCAATCACACTCATACGACTCCTAGTTTAGTCCTGAACTATTTCTTATCCTCACAATAATGACGGTATGTAACATCCCCGATCCGAAAAATGTTACCAGTAGGGAATAGGCCGTACTATCCCCCTGAGCCACTGACTTTCTAACTATGAAACTCAACTTATATATAAACTCATTCATGAGACCGTTGCCCAAATTAACATCATAAATGCATAATGTTTTTTTAACTAAATATTCAAATTCATTACACATCTCAAGTTTAGTAATTAACACTTTAGAACTCTTTTACATGCATATTCTTTACTAAACAAGCTATATGATACATGACATTCTCTGACACTATCTGAACTAAACTCTGACTCGACCTGGTGGACCAAACCCTCTAGTGACTACTATCGATATCCCTCCTATAGAGCTCGTCCATTAAGAATACCTGTAAAACAGAGAAGCTGGGAGTGAGGGGTTAGATCGTTTGAATGACCTAGTGAGTGAACGATTTAAAATGGAAACTAAAATACTTTATGAAAACTCAAGTTTTGGAAATCAAATCAGATCTTATCTAGAGTAGTTCTCTTTCTAGCAACCCTTATGAAAATCTTTTCTGAAAGTCTCTTATAAACAGCTATTTTTGAAAACTTCCATTTCTAGTAAACTTTCCTCTGAAAACTATCTCTGAAATATGTACATGAAAACTATTTCTATTAACTTATCTCTGAAAACTATTTTCTGAAAACCTAATCTTTGTCTCTGAAAAACCTGACGTATGAGGGTGTTACGTATCATCGTCCCCCATACGCCTAAACTAGTGAACTTGTGGAGTTATGTTTCACTGTCCCCCAAGCCACTGAACTAGAGCCAGGAGTGTGGATCCATGCTACTGCCTGACCTTGAAAACTATGATCTATGGGCATATGTCATCCCTAGTCCTGAACTAGGATCTGGGGGCGTTACGTATCGCTGTCCCTCGAATCCTCTACAAGTGCACATATCATCCTTAAATTCCATAAGTTACATATTGAGGTGGGTTTTTCCCCCATACCTCCAAAAATCACAAAACGCATGCTTTTAAATCAAATCTTTCTGAAACATACTTTTTTTTCTAAAACAACTGAAAGTAAATCTAGCTAACATCCTATGTGCGAAAAATATAAGTCTTTACTTGAAACAATACAAAGGAAAAATCATCTTAGAAAGAGAGTGTCCACTCACAGTGCTATGGCAAATCGAGAGTGATTCACGGTGTAGGCAACATTCTAAGGTATATACAATCGTTAGTTTCCATAACTCGGAACATCTTCATATGGCATAAATGAATATACAATATATGGACACATAAGCTTGCCAAATATTGGAGATATCTATGGCATCTATGAATTTTACGGGCTTAGGTTTGGAGTTATGCAAGTGCGGTAGCGGAAACTTATTTTATGTTAATCGTTAGACAATTCACTGCATGACATCAAACTTTGGAAATTTGTTACAATTAATCGGAAATGAATCTGAAGTTAACATTTTAACATACTGGTCCTTAATGTATCAAGTTTATGTTGGTTTTTACGGATCTCAATTATAATTTCAGAAACTCAAGTTATAGACCGAAGTTCAGAGGTTGTTCAACTGAAAAATTGGGCACAAGGGCAGCAGGTCCCCCAACTTAAAAAATTCGATCCGGTCTCGTCTTAAGGCCAAAAATTATTAATTTTTGATATATTACTTCTATACGTATCTAGTTTACTTAGAACATTACGGATTTCAGTTAAGGTCTACCAAACGTAAGTTATGGATGAATTTTTCACCTTATTCACCAGAACAGAACCAGTTCTTTCATTTCAGATCGACCATATTTAAAAATTAGCCACAGTTTCATCTTTCATTGGAAAATTCTGGTTCTTAAATATGTTGTACCGTAATGTGTTTAGTTTATTTATAATTTACGTTTCATAAATCAAACATCTAAAATTCAAGTTATAGCCGATAGAACACAGACTGTCTAGATTTCACAGCAAGTACGCTCATTGCCTAAGTTACGAATTTCCTTACCCTTCTAACTTTGTTTACTTCGGCTATTACTATCAGATTGTTCAGTAAATTATCATGCACATAAATTGATTAATTTATTACTCTTATCTAGGCTTGGTATTTCATCAAACGCATAGTGTGAACATTGAGCAACATCACTATTTTTACAACACCCATCATTCTATCTACTACACCTCATCAACCCAAGCCAACTCATTCTTTATTCATGCATTAACATAAATCACAAAATTAGATCAAAATAACTCCTCATTGCTACTGAGATTAGACACCACAACCAATATATTTATTTCATCACTCATATCATCAATAACACCATTACAAACATTATAAATCTATACATAACTGAACCAACATTCCATTACCAAGATAACATTTAAATCTCATTCCATAGTATCATCCAACACACAAACTAGCATCATTAATCAAAAATGGAAAAAATTGCCCCCATTTGTGTTTAAAACTTTTGGCCAGCCCCCTATTGGGAAATTGATTTGGGTATTTTGCAAAAAAACATAACTCATGCTTAAGACTTTCATGAAATGCTTAGATATGCATGCTATCATCTCCATTGAAGCTAAAATTCACAACTTAGTATTCTAAGGTTCATGGTGCATTTTGGGGCTTTCCTTTTTCCATGTATAAAACTGAAAAATGATAGAAGGAAAAGAAATATAAGCTTACTTTAGCCTGGAAGACCTTTATTTTGGCTTTGGAATTTGAAAATTGAAGAGCTTCCTCTGGGGCTTCACTTACGTTTTTGGCTAAGAAAGAAGATGAGTGAATAATGTTATATTTATAGGGCAAAAGGTTGATTTTTTGTTATGAAATGGGTGGCTAAGATTGTGTCACCTCATCCTTTTTCTAGACCAATCCCGAAATTATTGTAGCAGTTACGGAATTTATGATATTTGACATATTTCGAATTTGGAAAATGTCTAACATATATGTTGTAGCTCTCAATCTCAGCTTTCCAAAGATATAAAGTTCATAAAAATTCTAGATCGTATGAAAATGTTATGACTCGATTACTAAAAGTTATTCGAGGTGGAAATAAACCAAGTTCCACGTCAAAATTTCAAGGAATCTTCTGAATGTCCCAAATCCCATGTTATGAGCATGTAATTGCTTGAACATGATTTATATCAAGTTTTATTCCTCCGAATTATAATTGTCGTCAGGCTCTAGTAATGTAAAAGTCATCAGGTTCACCGGATGTTACAAATTCTTCCCCCCTTAAATAGGATTCGTCCTTGAATCCTCTTTAAAACTGAAATCCTGCAGTCTGTCTACATCTTAAATCTTGATACTGAACATCTTATCACAAGTTATATAATTCACATGCTATTTATTAGGTCACCAACTTTTAACCGTCTACATACCCATTCTCTACTTCGCTCTATCAACTATATTATAACCTAGAAGGTACTCTTTTTCTATCTGTCATGGACTGAGATTTTACTCTACTTGTTAAGCTCATAAGTATGCATCACTCTTCTTCTTATCCTAATATTTGTTTCATGCATGATACCTCATGAATTCTTGATTGAGTAGCAATTCCTTGTTCTTGTTTCGTAAGAGTTCTACTGGATACATAATACTACTATCAAGCTACAACTATTGTTATGCCTTCCAGAAATCTCATTCTTCGATTTCTAGCTATGACCGACTTTACTTATCCCTTTATGGTTCTTCCTAATAGGTACTTTCGAATTTTTCTAGAAATACTAGTGTTCTTTTATGGTTAATCCTTTTGCATGTACTGATTCCACTCTGATGCAGGTATATAAAATAATAATCTCTTGTATATTCATTTAATGCTGCTTACACATCACAAACCGGTATCGCTGAGGGGTTTGAATCTGGGTAGGTTAAGGCCTTGTCTCTATCGAATTTCTTGACTAGAACAATTAATCCTTTTGTTTGCTTATGGGCATGAGTTTGGGTATCTAAAATCTTCATATCCTTCGTGACATCTCATATCGATCAGAAATTCCCATGACTATCCAAATTTCTTACTTCTCTTATATTTCTAACATATAAAATTGTTTACATTACATGTAGCTCTAGGGCATACATCCCAACAATCTCCTAATTGCACTGGAGCAAATGGGACATGTCACGTAATCCTAGACCATCTAGGTGACCTTCAAACACTTTAGCTGATAAGGTCTTTGTAAACGGATCAGCCAGGCTCTCTGCGGATGCAATCTTTGTGACGGCAACGTCTCCTCTCTGCAATATCTCCCTGATGAGATGATATTTCCTCTCTATATGTTTTTCCCTCTTATGGCTTCTTAGTTCTTTGGAGTTTGCCACTGCACCACTATTATCGCAATAAAGTGTGAGTGGTCTATCCATATCTGGAATAACTTCCAGAACTCCCAAGAATTTTTGTAGCCAGACTACTTCCTTAGCTGTTTCACAAGCTGCTACATATTCAGCCTCCATGGTGGAGTCAGCAATACAAGATTTCTTTATACTCCGCCATACTATAGCCCCACCACCTAGGGTAAACATTGATCCAGATATTGATTTCCTAGAATCGACATCTGTCTGAAAATCAGAGTCTGTATATCCCCTTAGGATCATATCTTCACTGGAATACACAAGCATATAATCTCTCGTTCTCTTAAGATACTTGAGAATGTGTTTCACAGCCACCCAGTGATCCAATCTTGGGTTCGACTGAAACCTATTGACTATTCCCACTGCAAAATAGATGTCTGGTCTCGTGCATAACATAGCATACATGAGACTACCAACTACTAAAGCATATGGGATATGTCTCATTTCCTCAACATCTTGAGGTGTCTTAGGAGACTGTTACTTTGACAAATGAATTCCATGCCGATAAGGCAGATTGCCTTTCTTGGAATTCAGCATCCCAAATCACATAAAGATCTTGTCGATATATGATGCGTGAGACATAGCTAACAGTCATTTCTTGCGATCCTGAAGTATCTAAATCCCAAGAGCATAATTGGCCTCTCCCAAATCTTTCATTTGGAATTGGTTAGCTAGCCAGGTTTTCACGTCTGATAATATCTTTATATCATTCCCAATGAGTAAAGTATAAAACAAGAAAAATCGCATTCCCATCAATGACGCGCTTGTATACACAAGACTCATCAACATTCTGCTCAAAATCATAAGACTTGATCGTGGTATCATATCTTATATTCCAAGATCGAGATGCCAACTTAAGTCCATAAATGGACCTTTGCAGCTTGCAAACTTTTTGCTCTTGACCTTGGGCTATGAACCCATCTGGTTATACCATATAGATACTCTCATCAAGATTGACATTCAAGAATGTAGTCTTGACGTCCATTTGCCAAATTTCATAGTCATAATATGCGGCAATGGATAGAAGAGTGCAGATGGATTTGAGCATGGCTACTGGCGAGAAAGTTTCCTCATAGTCAACTCCCTCTTTCTGGGTATAACCTTTGGCCACAAGTCTAGCCTTGAAGCTCTGTACCTTCCCATCTGCTCCCTTTTTTCTCTTGTAGATCCACTTGCAACCTATGGGTTTCAGCCCATCAGGTTAGTCTACAAGTTCCCAGACTGAGTTAGAGTACATGGACTTCATCTCTAGGTTCATGGATTGGAGCCATTCCTCTTTGTCAGAATCATTCATTGCACTACGATAGGTCAATGGATCATCTATATCATCGCTGATGCGACAACTTGTGCCTCTCCAACCCCAAGGTAGCGATCAGGTTGCCGTACAACCCTCCCACTGTGTTTAGGTATAAATCATTCTGAATAACTTGCATCTGACGCTCAGATGTCGAAGGTGTTATGTATTTGTCAACTGTTGTTGACGATGGTGTGCTGGTCGAACCAGCAAGTAATTCCTCGAGTAACACTTTACTTCGAGGCTTGAACTCCCTTATATAGTCCTCCTCTAGAAACGTAATATTTTTTGACACAAACACTTTATTATCATCATGACTATAGAAGAATCCACCTCTAGTCTCCTTAGGATAGCCTACAAATAGGCATTCCTCATAACGTGGCTCCAACTTTGTAGTCTTATTCTTCAACACATGTGCTGGATAAACCCATATGTGAAAACGTCGTAAACTAGTTTTACGACCATTCCATAACTCTAAGGGAGTCTTAGGAACAGACTTAGATGGAACTATATTAAGGATATGCATTGCAGTTTGTAGTGCATATCCCCAGAACGAACTAGGTAGTGAGCTATAACTAAACATAGATCTCATTAATCTAGTAAGGTCTGATTTCTCCTCTCTGCAACACCATTTTACGGTGGTGTTCCATGTGCTGTGAGTTGGGATACTATCCCATGCTCAACTAAGAATTTCTTGAAATCTCTGTCAAGGTATTCTCTTCCACGATCTGATCGTAGAGTTTTGATTGTTTTACCTAACTGGTTTTCAACCTCAGCACGATGCTCTTTGAACTTTTCAAAAGTATATGACTTGTGCTGAATTAGGTAAACATACCCATATCTGGAATAATAGTCAATAATTGTGACGAAATATTCATAACCACCTCGGGCTCTCATATTCATCGGTCCGCAAACATTCGAATGTATTAGCTCAAGTGGTTGACTGGCTCTTATACCTTTTCCAGTAAAAGGTCTCTTGGTCATTTTTCCTTCTAAACAGGATTTACAGACTGGTAAAGTTCCGAGATTTAACTAGTTTAAGGCTCCATTTATAAATCTTTCTATCTGGTCAAGGTTGATATGACCAAGCCTAAGATGCCATAGATATGTGTCATCGTGAGAAATCTTTTGCCGTTTAGTTTTAGGTTTCTCAACATTAAATATTTCAACGTTGAGCAGTGAGCTATTTGTTAATGGTCTTAACACATACAAGTTATTTTTTGAGTTTCCTGTGCATATGGTTAATCCATTTCTACCAATAATAACTAAATTTTTATTAAAAGAAACTGAATAACCATCATCCAAAAGTTTAGAAACATAAATCAAATTCTTGCGAAAATCGGGAATGAATAACACATTGTTCAAAGTTAAATAACTATTATTTGTAAAATTTAAAATAGAAACTCCCAGTGCTCTTGCTGAAATGGCTTCCCATGTCTCGACCCTCATGGTGTAGTCACCTTCAGCAAGGTCTCTCCATGAGTCAAGTAGCTGCAAAGAAGAACAAACATGGTTAGTGGCTCCAGAGTCAACAATCCAGGCGGATTTATCATCCTCGACTAATAGAGATTCGATAACGAGTAAATCATATTTACCTGTATCATTTTTCTCCTTCAGCTCAGCAAGATATTTAGGACAATTCTTTTTCCAATGCCAGTTCTTGTTGCAGTGGAAACATTTCCCTTGGGCTTGGCATCCTTGGAGCCTTTCTTGTTCTTATTCTTCATGGGCTTAGCCTTAGCCTTCCCAGTGATATTCTTCTACATCTTTACAGATTTAGAAGACTGGGCAACATTTGCATCAGCACTGGACTTACGAGGATCCACAAGCATGGACTCGTAGTGGGTGAGATCATTAAGCAGCTAGGTCAAAGTAAAAGTCAACTTGTTCATAACACAGTTGCTTTAAAACTACAGGAAATTCTTCAGAAGAGTTTCCATAATCATGGTCACCTGGCTATGTTCGTCAATGCGAGCTCCATGGGTTTCAGTAGTGTTAAGATAGGTCATCATCCTCAAGACGTGCTCTCGGACTAATGTCTCATCATTCATCTTAGCAGTCATCGCTGAGACCATGGTCTCATGACGTTGATGCTCCAAAGGCTGCCCGAACATGCTCTGTAATGACTCCAACATCTGAGATGCTGAAGCCATAGTTTCATACTTTGCAGCAAGAACCTCATACATCCCTGCTAGCAAGTAGCAGCGGGCTTTCTCATTAGCTGTGACCCATTTCTGATAGATATCGCGCACAGCTTGGCTAGTATTTCCGGCCGGCTCGGGAGGACACACTTCCATCAGGACAAACTTTAGGTCTTCGCATACCAGGATATCGTTCATGTTACTTTTCCACTAAACATAATTTTCTCCCGTTAATTTTTTATTTGAGAGTATGGAAATAATTGGAGAAACCATGGCTGGAAATAAAATAAACATGCATTTAACATTCATTCATCGCATATTAAAATCATTGTAGGCATTGCATTTTTGCATAACACCCGATGAGGAGTCTTATATGGAGACAACTCCCTCTTAGTCATGAAAGCCGCGGAAAAGAACGTTGGAAGGGTAAAGTTGGAAAATATAATTTTTGATGGATTTACCCGAGTTGTTTCGCTTCGGTTGCTTGTTATACCTCCGTTTCTAAGCTCACCTTAGGCCCAAAACTCCCATAGACCACATACCTAACCCAAACCAAGCCCAAATACCCAAGTCAACCCAAGTCAAACCAAGTCAAACCAAACCTATGCCCATTGGACATGATTCACGCCCATTGCCCTCTATTTAGGTAATTGCACATTAATCACATGTTTAAATCTTGTTAAATCCTTACCTAAATAAAAGAAATCAAATAAAATCATTACCAAATCGAATCCAATCCCAAATCCTAATTAGGAGATGCATTCCTTATTAGAAACCAATTAGGAGATTCCTTCCTAATCTAAAAAGGAAAGCCTTTTCCCTTTGTCTATAAAAAGAGACCCTAGCTCATACACATCCCTCAAGCAACTTGTGAAGCCCTCTTTGCACGTCCAAAGCCCCTCCAAGAACCCTCATTGCCGCATCCCAGAAGAAAAATCCATCCCAAGGCCGCATATCACCATCCACCACCCTTCACCAAGACAACTCACGACCAAGCCCTTTTCTTAGCCCTCCTTAGCCGACTTCCCCAGCCACCATTCACAGCCCTAAAACCCTAAAATAAACCTTATTTCCCCCCCTGAAGTGCCGCAAAAAGACTCCCCAAAGCAGCTCCCAAACAGCGCCAAAAACAGCCCCTGAAAACGCTCCACTGCACAATTTCGTCCCCTGTTCTGGTCAGTATTTGTTGCGACTTTAGCCTCCAAAACAGTCCTAAAATCATCTAGAAACCATCCCAAAAATCCCCAAAAAGTTTCCCCAAGAAATCTTTACAAACGCACCTCCCTAAGCCACCAAAATCACCCAAAACAGTCCACTAAACCCCCGAAACTGACCTGAAACGCAGCGAACAAATGGCGGTGAAACGAAGGTAAAACAGCAGCCCAAGCATCAAAACAACAAGGGAAAACAGTGAGCAAATAATTTGGAAAGGTTTCGGATCATTCGCCCTTCCAACGGACTTGGAACGCGCTTCCAAAGATCGACAAAAGAGGTTAGACCTGAGGGTACCTTTTACCTATCTTCTTTATTCTTTATTTTATTTTACTTTGATATATAATTGCATGAGAGTCGTTTGAGGCATGATTTGATTGTTGGATGGGCGGGACATGTGTTCCCTTTTGTGGTATATAGGATGGAAACCCGGACGTAAATTCCGTAGCCGAATCCGAATGGACGGTAGTGCGGTTTGTACTCGGGATACAACGCCACGTACCACTTAAGAGACATATGTTTTGTCCCATCCAAACTTGTATTTGAGCATGTTATAGTCTTTAGGTTATTTGTTTATTATTTGAAGCATGGTTTAATTTAGTTTGTTATTTGTTCGTTAAAGCATGTTTAGGTTGTTCACTATGCATGTTCTTAGTTTATGATGCGTTTGGGTAATGATTCATACATGTTGATTTAATGGTTTAATATGCTTGTTGTGTTACATTGCGTGGAATTATTTGGATAAAAGCATGTTAGATCTAAGTACCCTTGAGCATGATTATTGGATAGATGCGGTTGATTTAGTGCACAAATTATATCATCACAATGACATAAGTAAGGGACCATTCCGAACCCAACGGTTTGAGGTCTTCCCTTGCGAGGGGTGAGTGCGGCCTTAAATCTTTGTCCCGGTTCACACCGGGTGGCGACTCCATGTTATTTGTCGTCCTCAAATAGGCCGCGAGCCTAGAAAAGCGTCGCCCAGGTTCTGTTGTCTACAGTCTGGCGACTCCACTGGGGATATTAGAGAATTGGCCTCGAAATCATGTCTTGTGATGTGTATAATTTGTGCATTAGTTGACCATTTCTATAGTGGGTTGAGGGGGTTAATCAAAGGCTTTGTTGAAGCTAGGTGATGGTTGGGTGTCTTCCTTCACTCACTACCCTTCGGGGAAAAGCTGTGAAGGCACCCAGATAAATCATTACTTGTAGCTCGTTGTGACATACTAGTTTGGAGGACTCGTTGTTTATTCCTGACACCAAGCGATAAGAGCCTAAGGGGCTTGGGTACTTAAGAGAGCCTCGCTCCACCTTCCCTCTGGGGAATCTACAACGGGAAATCCATTCGACAGTTAGTCACACACCGTAACTCGTTGGCACGTACCGTAAGGTATAAAAAAGGTGCACTCACTTGGTCGCTTGAACCCTTGAGTGGGGAGTCCTAGTTGTGGGTAATCCTTCGTCAAACGAGAGCCTTTGTCCGCGCCCCGTGAACCCACTTGTGAAACTTAGCCTTGAAAGAACCGGTAGTTATGTATTTTATGTTTGTGTGTTGGACCGCCGTCATTTGGATCCAGTTGGACCTTTTGTCAAAAGATGTGAACTTGTTGGGCCATTTAAACTGGGGCAAGTTTGTGTCCTTTGACAGTTGGGCCAAAAGCTTCTAAAATGCCGGTGGGCCACTTTGTGAATGGGCCTTTTATCATTTGAAGTCATTTAGCCATGTCATTGTAAAGTGTAAACCTGTTGGGCCTTTTCAACTGGGACAAGTTTGCACCGCGCGATGGTGTGATTAAATACTTTAAAATGATAATGGGCCAAGTAGTTTGAAATTTCTTTTTATAATTTTATCTATTACATGCATCGCACATATATGCACTGACACGTAGCCTTAAGAGAGACAACATAGATTCCCGTTGGGTTAGAGAAGAGGGAAGATTAGTCAAAAGACCTTCAGCGAATATGAGCGAATCAGTCAACGAGGGGTCTCGGATGGATCAGATTGAGGCCAATCTCGCAAAAATGGCCGAGCACCTACAGGCACTGACTGCCACCATGTCCAACATTGCTTTGCCCCGCGCTGCGGGAGGTTCTGAGAATGAAAGGCGCGAGGAGCCGCCAGCTGGTTTGAATGATGATGTACCGGGATTTGATGATGATATGGCCGAATATGCTGCCGGTAGAGTAGCCGGAACTCAGGCCGAGATGCAGAAGCTTCGGGATCAAGTTGAGACGGTCACCCGAAAGTTGAAGGGAAAGAACGAAGACCTGTTGGACTATGATACCATGACTTTTGAGGAGCAGTTGCCCGCTCACTTCAAAATGCCCGACATTGCTAAGTTCAACGGGAATGGAGACCCGAGAGTCCACTTGAGGCAGTATGTCTCGGTGATGAGTTCGGTGGGCTTGTCGCAGCGTCAGGTCCAGAAGATGTTCGGAATGTCACTCGAAGGAGCCCCTGTGGTATGGTATCACAGTTTAGAGAAGCAAGTGAAAGAAGACTGGAGGGAGCTGGCTGACGCCTTCCTCAAGCAGTATGTTACCGACCTTGACCTTGATTGATCTGTCCCTCCGTGACTTGGAGAATGTCAAGCAGAGAATGGAGGAGAGTTTTAAGGAGTATGTGGATCGGTGGAGAGGCCAATTGTTGAAGATGCAAACAAGGCCTTCAGAGAAAGATCAGATCAAGATGATTATCAAGGGGACTAAGCCCTCGATCTATGGGAAATTAAGGAGAATGACTTCAATGATTGTGGACTTTCGGCAGCTGAGAGAGACCGTTATGGACATTGAGGAGGAAGAGGCCGAAAATAGGAAGTTCTACAATCTGAATCGGAGGACTGTTGGAGGATCCTCAGGCAGTAAACCTGTTACCGCGGAGGTTGCGGCTATCAAGAACAGGCGTTTCTCTAACCTTGGCAGACCCTTGTCTAAAGTGCTGGAGAAATTGATGAGGCAAGGGCTGCTGAAGCCTTTAGAACCCAAACCCCTCTCAAATCCGCCTCCCTCAAACCTGGACATGAGCCGATACTGCCGCTTCCATCAGCAGCACGGTCATGACACAGATAACTGCACCCGCCTTCGCCATGAGATTCAGGACCTGATCGACTCACACAAAATACCTGACCCAGAAAGAGAACAACCCAACACCCATAAAAATCCATTACCCAATTATCACTCAGTCCCCCCTCCTACCTACATGATAAACTCCGGACTACCAGAAAACCTTGTCCTTGAAACACTTGACCACCAAGCCTATTGCCTGGGGATCTGGGATAACAGTGAGGATGAAGCGGAACAGAAGAAGAATTTCTGGGAGGACTTCTCAAGCAGCGACGAGGAGGAAGTGAAAGGAATGACCCGAAGTGGCCGTTTCTATAGTGATACTGCTGAGAAAGAGAAGGGGAAGGAAATTCTGGAAGAAGGTCGAGAGATAACGGAGAATACTGAGAAGGCTGAAGGTGGTATAGTGCTGCAGCAGTTGAAGAAGACTCGGGCACATCTGAGCATCTGGGAGTTATTGTGTGCATCTGGAGAGCACAGGCGGGCTATGGTAGAAGCCCTGAGTAAGATAATAGTACCGGAAGATGCTAGTCCAGCGATGTTTGTGGGATCTGGGCAGAAAGGGACTCCCCAGATAACCTTCTCAGATGATGAGCTCCCGGCTGAAGGGAGAAACCACAACAGGCCTCTCTTCATTCGAGCTGAAGTGATGGGGAAGAAGACCTCATGTGTGATGGTGGATGACGGCTCATCCATCAATGTTTGTCCCTTGAAAATCTTGGCCAGGCTGAATGTAAAGCCGACGGATTTGAACCCCTCGAATATGACCATCAAAGCTTATGATGATAGCAAGAGAGGCGTCGAGGGTACTTTTGCTGCAAAGGTCAAGGTTGGCCCAGTCGAAGATATGGTGGAGTTTACTGTGCTGGACATTCCAGCCACGTTTGCCTTGCTGTTGGGAAGGCCGTGGTTTCACAGACTCGGAGGTGTACCTTCTACCCTGCACCAAATGGTCAAATTTCCGCATGGAGGGGAAATTGTCACTATACGGGCTGAAGCAGATAACGCCGTTGCTGCCTTGGAAATCCAACCTTTCTCAAGGTTCCAAGTGACAGCTCAAGTAGCGGTGACATTTGAGGAATGGGTGGACCCTAAAGTGGCAAAGATCATGGAGAAGATGAAGTTTGAGCCAGGCCAAGGTTCAGCGTTGCCAGATTTTAAGGGGCAGAAGACCCGAAGGGGCTTGGGGTACCGATCCGATGAGGACAAGCCGAAAACCGAGAAGAAAGGGTCGGATCTGAAGGAGTACTTTGTGAAGGCCTTGGGATATCAGGGAGAACCTGAGCCAGTGGAGGTGAACGGGATAGTAGTACCTGGATTTGAGATCTTCCAGGACCTGTTGGGAGAAAAGCCGCTGGTTGAGGAGAAGAATGAAGAGAGCGAGAAGTGGGAAGAGGAACTTATGAAGCTGGAAGCTTTGAACTTCGATGAAAAGATGAAACCCGAAGAGGACCTTGTTGTAGAGAGGAAATACCCGTAGATGATGAGGGTATTTACCTCCCAGATTTGTTTGAATGTACTCCTTCTTTTGTTGGCAATAAAGACAATAATTTCGCTTACTTGGATGAGTCTTCCCTTTTTTCCTTGCATGATCTGAGTATATTTGATATCAACTCCACCAAGACAAACACCTTTAACCTTGGGACATCTGAGAGTCCGAAGGAGATTCTAATTGCAAGTGAGGTAACCGCCGAAGAGCGGAAGAATCTGGAAGAAGTGTTGGCAAAATATGCCAAAGTGTTTGCTTGGTCTTACGAGGACATGCCTGGTGTTGACAGGAGTATAGCCCAGCATGCAATACCGACTTACCCAAACATGAAGCCGGTAAAGCAAAAGCTCAGAAGAATGAGACCTGAGTGGGCCGAGAAGGTCAGGGAAGAAGTCAAGAAGCAAATAGATGTCGGATTCCTGGAAGTAGTGAAGTACCCCGAGTGGTTGGCCAACATTGTGCCTGTTCCGAAGAAAGACGGCAAAGTCAGGATGTGCGTAGACTATAGAGATCTTAACAAGGCATGCCCGAAGGATGACTTTCCTTTGCCGCATATAGATGTGCTTGTGGATAGTGCAGCATTGTCAGCCATGTACTCATTTGCGGATGGGTTCTCAGGGTATAACCAAGTACTCATGGCCGAGGAGGATAAGCACAAGACTGCCTTTGTCACAGAATGGGGCACTTATTGCTATAAGGTAATGCCGTTTGGGCTTAAGAACGCCGGAGCTACATATCAGCGGATGGCCACTACTCTGTTCCATGACCTCATGCATAAAGAGATTGAGGTATATGTCGATGACATGATGGTCAAGTCCGAGACAAGGGACGAGCATATTGAAGCACTGGAAAAGTTCCTCGAACGAGTTGACAAGTACAACTTGAGGCTGAACCCCAAGAAATGTGTATTTGGGGTAACATCTGGAAAACTGCTGGGACATACGGTTGGAATGGGAGGAATAGAAGTAGACTCTGAGAAGATCAAAGCGATCACCGAGATGCCAGCACCCAAGACGGAAAAAGAGGTCAGGGCATTCCTTGGAAAGATTCAGTATATCAGTCGGTTCATTGCCAAATTGACTTCTGTTTGTGAGCCCATCTTTAAGCTGTTGAGAAAAGACCAACCAGTAAAGTGGAATGAACAGTGTCAGACGGCCTTCGACAGAATCAGAGAATATTTGGTAAAGCCGCCTGTGTTGAAACCTCCGAGACCGGGAAAGCCTTTGGTACTGTATTTGGCTATAGAGTCAGAAGCGTTGGGAGCTATGATGGTACAAGCCGATGAGTTGGGAGTGGAACATGCTGTCTACTATCTTAGCAAGAAGCTGCTTCCGTACGAAGTCCGATATCAAGAGGTGGAGAAGATTTGTTTAGCAGTCGTGTGGGCATCCAGAAAGTTGCGCCATTACTTCCAATCTTACAAGATCCAGGTAGTAGCAAAAGAGAATCCTTTGAAGTACCTGCATTCAGTACCCTCGCTGGTTGGGAAGTTGGGCAGATGGTTAGTGCTGCTAACTGAATTTGACATCGAGTACCTCACCTCCAAGGTAATCAAAGGGCGGGCCGTGGCCGAATTCCTAGCGTTGCAACCTGTTGAAGGGGATCAATATAAGTTTGAGTTTCCCGACGAGGAAATCCAAGCTATAGCGGTCCAAGGATGGAAGATGTATTTTGATGGAGCAGTGAATTGCAAAGGAGCAGGAATCGGGATAGTAATAGTAACCCCTGAAGGAGAGACCCTGCCTATGGCCAAGAGGCTGACTTTCGGAGTGACGAATAACATGGCTGAGTATGAAGCATGTGCTTTCGGATTGACAGCATTGATAGCCTTGAGTGCTAGGAATGTGGAAGTCTACGGAGACTCAATGTTGGTAATCCGACAGATGCAAGGAGAATGGGAATTAAAAGAAGAACGGCTGAAGCCTTATTTGTTCTACTACCTCAGGAATCTGACGCATGCTATTCCTGATTGTAAGTTTCAACATTTGCCAAGAGAGGAGAATCAGATGGCAGATGCATTGGCAACACTGGCTGCGACTTGGGAAAATCCAGAGAAGTTGGTGATGAGACCGCTTGTGTTGACAACCGCAAGTAGGCCAGCCTATGAGATTGAAAGAATACTGGAAGTAGAGGTCAACGATGGAAAGCCTTGGTATTATGACATACAGAGGTACTTGGAGCACGGAGAATTCCCAGAGGAAGCAAGCAGAAAGGACCGAGTGGCTATTCAGAAGTTAGCTTCTCAGTATGTGAGTTTGAAGGGAGAACTCTACAAGAGGCAGGCAAATGGAATTCAGCTGAAATGCTTGAACAGAGAAGAAGCTCAGAAGGTAATGGACGAAGTACATGCCGGAGTATGTGGGCCACACATGAATGGACTGAACTTGTCTCGCAAGATTGTGAGGCAAGGTTTCTATTGGTCGACCATGGAAGCTGATTGCGCAAGACTGGTAAAGCACTGTCATGACTGCCAAGCACATGGCAACTTGAATCATCTGCCGCACACAGAATTGCATGGGCTGTCAGAGCCATGGCCCTTCTCGGCATGGGGGATTGACATGATCGGGGAAATCCGACCGAATGCCTCGAATGGGCACCGCTTCATAGTGGTGGCAGTTGACTATTTCTCGAAGTGGGTAGAAGCTGAGTCTTTCCGCAATGTGACAGCAAAGCAGATGGCAAAGTTCATTGCACGGAATCTCATTTGCCGGTATGGTATGCCGCACCATGTGGTCACGGATAATGGAGTCCAGTTTCAGGGAGAGACCAAGGCGATGTTACAGAGGTCTGGGATAGGTCATCACAAGTCCTCACCATACAGGCCACAGGCTAATGGGGCAGTCGAGGCGGCCAACAAGACAATAAAGACGATCTTAGCAAAGATGACTGAGAACTACAAAGACTGGGCTGATAAGCTGCCATTTGCTCTGTGGGGATACAGAACATCTGTGAGAACGGCAACAGGAGCTACGCCGTATTCCTTGGTCTACGGAATGGAAGCGGTACTGCCGATAGAAATGGAGATACAGTCCATGCGGGTACTCGCAGAAGCAGAACTGCCAGAACAGGAATGGACCTCGCAAAGGTTTGAACAGTTGACATTGATGGATGAGAAGAGGATGAAGTCCTTGCATCACATGCAGATATATCAGAAGAGGTTGGCCCGAGCATTTAATAAGAAGGTGCGTCCTACCAAGATCAAGAAAGGTGATCTGGTACTTAAGCAGTCGAAGCCATCGACGACAGACCCAAGAGGGAAGTTCAGACCAAATTGGGAAGGACCATACATTGTTCAGAAGGTAATGGGAAATGGAGCAGTGAGACTGTCAGACTTGGAAGGAAATGAGTTCACCGAGCCCATCAATGTTGATAGATTGAAGCTGTACTTTGCCTGAGGGGGCAGAAGACTGGATGGTCACCTGCAGAAGACCTAACCCAACAGGATAAAGAAAAATCATGCATCCACGCATACATATAACCCATTACTATTGCTTCTTTTTTGTTTTTTGTTTTGTGTTTTTGGTATTCACAGGTTTCGAAGACAGAAAAGTGAAAGCGGCGGAGATGATTCAACCAGAAGCAGCGAAAGCACTGTATTGAGTTTGGGTAGAAATCCCAGGGCTGAGGTCCACATTAGTGTTAAGGTTCAGATGGTGAATTGAGGGTTGAGGCCCGCTTTCAGTTTGAGTTTTGGGGAATGGATCCCGGGGGCAAAGCCCACAGTGTCGGTAGCAGAAAGGAAGAATTCCTTTGAGTGAGTGAGTGAGTTGCAAAAAAAAAAAAAAAAAAAGAAAGAAGTCTTTGGTAATTTGATATATGTCCGGTGATGACATTGTGTGCTATAGGTAGAAGCCTTAGAAACAACGAGTGCTGGAAGTGTTCTTCGCCGGTATGCTGAATAGATTGATCTTGACTAGACTCATAAAGCACCTAAATACGGGATCTCAACAATGGAAGCCTGAGTGGTTGATGAGATGACTAGCTGAAGAGACAGAGGGTCGGTGAATGACCGTTTGCCTGGAGGTCCACCCTGGATTACAGACGCTATGATACATGATATGGTCAGAAATAACAGAAATGTCTCTGCAAGAAAAGAAAAGAAAAAGACCGCCTATAACCGATAAGCGTGAAGCTACCCATGGGCGAGTATTAGGACCACCATGAGGAGAAATGCTACCTTAAAGGGTAGGTGTGTCAGAAAAAGAAAAAAAAGAAAGAAAAGCAAAGAAAAAAAAAAAAAAAAAAAGAGAGAGTTCCGAATGAAAAGAAAGAGACAAGAGTGCAATACAGAAGACCATATCATGTCAAGTATGCTGAAGTAATCACAGAATGTGATTAAGACATTCAGGTTGGTTAGACCCACTGGTCCGATTCTCCGAAGCGAAATTATCGAGTTGGCTTGCTTAAGGAATAAGCTGTGAAAGATCCTTGGCACACACACACTAGGAGTCTAGTTTGGATCACCTATTCAGACGATCGGAGTTGAGCATATCGAGTACTTTGAAGATTCTCTGCTGCTTCGACATCAAGCATTCGTTGAGGACGAAAATATATCCAATTATCAGAGATGATCTCGTGAGAGGAATTGCAATACGCTGAGTGGAATCATTGACATCAGTTTCAGTTTCTGCCGAGAATGGCATTCTGGGGGCGAGGCCCACATTGACATCAGTTTCAGTTTCTGCCGAGAATGGCATTCTGGGGGCGAGGCCCACATCACATCAGTTTCAGTTTCTGCCGAGAATGGCATTCTGAGGGCGAAGCCCATATTACATCAGATCATTATGGTCCGGGAATGGACAGTCCGGGAATGGACAGCTCGGAAATGAGCACGCTCGGGAATGAGCACGCCGGGAATGGCACTCCGGGAATGGAGATTTAGTCCGGGAATGGACAGCTGCTCGGGAATGAGCACGCCCGGAAATGGCACTCCGGGAATGGAGATCGGTTCGGGAATGGACCACAACACGGTGACAGTTCGGGAATGGACTTCATCACATCATATCACAACAACACTCCGGGAATGGAGATTGGTCGGGGGGTGAATGGACCACAACACGGTGACAGTTCGGGAATGGACTTCATCACAATCACATATCACAACAACACTCCGGGAATGGAGATCGGTTCGGGAATGGACCACAACGGTGACAGTTCGGGAATGGACTTCATCACATCATATCACAACAACACTCCGGGAATGGAGATCGGTTCGGGAATGGACCACAACGGTGACAGTTCGGGAATGGACTTCATCACATCACATCACAACAACACTCCGGGAATGGAGATCGGTTCGGGAATGGACCACAACGGTGACGGTTCGGGAATGGACCTCATCACATCACAGCAACACTCCGGGAATGGAGATCGGTTCGGGAATGGACCACAACACGGTGACGGTTCGGGAATGGACCTCATCACATCACAACAACGGTTCGGGAATGGACCAGAGGTCGAAGCACCTCAACATAACATCAACTCAAATCAACACGGCAAGTCAAGTGGCAGCTGGCGAGCCAGGTAAGTAAAAATGCATTGCACGTACTTTGATAGAATTGTCATTGTCACACACTGCACAAGTCCCATCAAAGTGGGGGCGACTGTAGGCATTGCATTTTTGCATAACACCCGATGAGGAGTCTTATATGGAGACAACTCCCTCTTAGTCATGAAAGCCGCGGGAAAAGAACGTTGGAAGGGTAAAGTTGGAAAATATAATTTTTGATGGATTTACCCGAGTTGTTTCGCTTCGGTTGCTTGTTATACCTCCGTTTCTAAGCTCACCTTAGGCCCAAAACTCCCATAGACCACATACCTAACCCAAACCAAGCCCAAATACCCAAGTCAACCCAAGTCAACCCAAGTCAAACCAAGTCAAACCAAACCTATGCCCATTGGACATGATTCACGCCCATTGCCCTCTATTTAGGTAATTGCACATTAATCACATGTTTAAATCTTGTTAAATCCTTACCTAAATAAAAGAAATCAAATAAAATCATTACCAAATCGAATCCAATCCCAAATCCTAATTAGGAGATGCATTCCTTATTAGAAACCAATTAGGAGATTCCTTCCTAATCTAAAAAGGAAAGCCTTTTCCCTTTGTCTATAAAAAGAGACTTTGCCCCCATACACAACCCTAGCTCATACACATCCCTCAAGCAACTTGTGAAGCCCTCTTTGCACGTCCAAAGCCCCTCCAAGACCCTCATTGCCGCATCCCAGAAGAAAAATCCATCCCAAGGCCGCATATCACCATCCACCACCCTTCACCAAGACAACTCACGACCAAGCCCTTTTCTTAGCCCTCCTTAGCCGACTTCCAGCCACCATTCACAGCCCTAAAACACCTAAAATAAACCTTATTTCCAGCCCTGAAGTGCCGCAAAAAGACTCCCCAAAGCAGCTCCAAAACAGCGCCAAAAACGGCCCCTGAAAACGCCCCACTGCACAATTTCGTCCCCTGTTCTGGTCAGTATTTGTTGCGACTTTAGCCTCCAAAACAGTCCTAAAATCATCTAGAAACCATCCCAAAAATCCCCAAAAAGTTTCCCCAAGAAATCTTTACAAACGCACCTCCCTAAGACCACCAAAATCACCCAAAACAGTCCACTAAAAGCCCGAAACAGCGACCTGAAACGCAGCGAACAAATGGCGGTGAAACGGAGATAAAACAGCAGCCCAAGCATCAAAACAACAAGGGAAAACAGTGAGCAAACAATTTGGAAAGGTTTCGGATCATTCGCCCTTCCAACGGACTTGGAACGCGCTTCCAAAGATCGACAAAAGAGGTTAGACCTGAGGGTACCTTTTACCTATCTTCTTTATTCTTTATTTTATTTTACTTTGATATATAATTGCATGAGAGTCGTTTGAGGCATGATTTGATTGTTGGATGGGCGGGACATGTGTTCCCTTTTGTGGTATATAGGATGGAAACCCGGACGTAAATTCCGTAGCCGAATCCGAATGGACGGTAGTGCGGTTTGTACTCGGGATACAACGCCACGTACCACTTAAGAGACATATGTTTTGTCCCATCCAAACTTGTATTTGAGCATGTTATAGTCTTTAGGTTATTTGTTTATTATTTGAAGCATGGTTTAATTTAGTTTGTTATTTGTTTGTTAAAGCATGTTTAGGTTGTTCACTATGCATGTTCTTAGTTTATGATGCGTTTGGGTAATGATTCATACATGTTGATTTAATGGTTTAATATGCTTGTTGTGTTACATTGCGTGGAATTATTTGGATGAAAGCATGTTAGATCTAAGTACCCTTGAGCATGATTATTGGATAGATGCGGTTGATTTAGTGCACAAATTATATCATCACAATGACATAAGTAAGGGACCATTCCGAACCCAACGGTTTGAGGTCTTCCCTTGCAAGGGGTGAGTGCGGCCTTAAATCTTTGTCCCGGTTCACACCGGGTGGCGACTCCATGTTATTTCGTATTCTCAAATAGGCCGCGAGCCTAGAAAAGCGTCACCCAGGTTCTGTTGTCTACAATCATCAAACAATTTTAGCATAAAATTAAACATGATACATGATACATGAATCATGAATAACGAATAACGAATTAGAAACCTAAGAGAATTACTATGCCACATAAATCTATCATCCCACAAGTAAGTGCCGACGTAGGGTAGGTCAAGTACTTGCATGATAGATCAAGATAATCTCAGTCGATTAATATATGTGGGAATACTCTTATTCCTATATTAAACAACTACCGTTTGATTTGATCAAAGAATTTCATTAACAGATACTTATACCTTTGTGAGTGTGACCCGTCGTTTCGGGATTTTTGGACTTAATGAGTGAAGTGTCGTCGTATGGTAGGTCAGTTCACAAGATACATCTAGAATCCCTATCCTCTCGGAATCCAAACCTGATATTGACCCAAAATGGACACCATCCGTAGGGGGACGAAAGCAAAGCCGTCTCGAGGCGCCTTTAGAATCTCACGTTTTCGGTCTAACAATGGAGATCGCTGGATATACTGTCGTATATCCCTCTCCCACTCACTATTTTAAAATTAAGGTTTCTTTTTATAAAATATCTAATATTTTAATTTAATTAGTGTGAATAAATTTATGGCGGCTAAATCATAACTCTTATTTACACTAGTACACTATTAGTGACCTAACCAATTTTAACTCTTAAAATTTGTATCATTAATTTCCATTAGTCTCTACTAATTGTATTATTCAATTAAACTAATTTAATTAGAGTGGTATTAGTGACCTATTATATTTTAACCTTTTAAAATACTAGAACACTAATAAGTTTGAAATTTTAGAATCCTAAAATGGTCAAGATTTGTATTAAACTATTTAATTAATCTTAGTGCGTTATAAAATCCAATGGTACGTGGAATTGTATCCCGAGTGCAGACCATATTACCATCCATTCGGATTCGGCTATGTAATTTATGTCCGAATTTCCATCCTATATACCAATGGAATTAATTATGCACTAATTAAGCCCGATATATTATAATTCAAATTTTAAACCTTAAAACAAATTATTCCAATTAATTATTTTTCCATGCATATCATATTCTAATTTAAACATTTTAAATCACATAAAATCATATTTCATGTCTATAATGATAATGCATCTAAAGCATGTTATGGCATGTGAAATGCAAGAGTAGTCACCCTAAGCTATATGATATTTTATTCAAACAATTCGAATTAAGCATACTGTAGGCACTGTATTTTTGCATAGAAGCCCGATGATGAGCCTCGTATGGAGGCACTACCCGATAAGTTACGGAAGTCGCGGGAAACGGACGTCGGAAGGGGAAATTCAAAATAAGTACGTCGTCAGATTTAATTCGCATGTTCATTGCATGTGCATCCGTGCTGCTTTCGGAAACACGTTCGAATGGCGAACAGATTGCGGGCGTTCGTACAGCGTCCCGAACGCGTTCGAACGATCGTTTGTGTTTTTGTTTTAAAATTAAAGCCCAAAGCCCATAACACCAAGCCCACAAGCCCAATCCAAAAAATAATTAAAACATTTAAAACACATGTCACAAATTAAATCAAATCCAATTAAAATCAAAATAAATATCATTCCTAATCAAATCAAATCAAATCCTCATTCCTAAATTAAATAAATCACATTCCAAAATAAATAAAACCAATCAAATTAAAACCAATCTAAATAAATCACATACCAATTTAAAGATATTCCCCCACCAAAAATACACAAGATCACTTCCTTAATAATTAAATTAAGTACACCCCATATTTACTTGATTTGTTTCCCTTTTTGAGCCATGCACACACAAGGAAACCCTAGATACACTATTATAAAATATAACTTGATGCAAACCCAAAAGCCCTCTCTTTCTAATAAAACCACACGGCTTTTGCCCTCCTCACGTAAAACATTCACGAACAGTAGCCGAAATCAGCAACCACCCTCATCAGCCCTTATAACAAACATAGCAATAAACCCACACACGGTAGACTCTCACACAGCCACCTTCAACACACACACCTCTCTCTCTCCCCTTGGGCTTTCACTCTCGACCCTCTCTCCTCTCCCATGTGCACAACACTCTTGGCATCACACATTCACAAACCCCTAAAGCTGAGACACAAACACCATTTTGACACTCAAAAAGCCGTAAACAACAAGAACAAATTGCCCTCATCAACCGACCACCGACAGATTCAACAAACCCTCACGTCCTCTAGCATCCACACCTCACGTCCCTTCTCACTCTAAACAAACAAATAAGCCATACGTCCCTCATTCAAAGCATCAACCCCACTCACCAACTTGCCACTAACCACTCTCTCTCCACTCACAGCAGCCAACACTCTCGGCAAACTATTCAAACCTTACCCCTCACAGCCACAAACAACCAATAACTTCACGGCCCCTCATCAAAATAACCCTTCACGCCCAAACAGCAAACTCGCCTCACCGTGAAAGCCACAAATCAACCACGCTTCATCATTCACGGCCAAACCGAGAATAACAGCCCTTCACACCTCAAAACAGTGACCGAAACAAACCCCAAAATAGTCCCCTATATCACCAAATTCACTCACAAAATCACCATGAAATCGACCCTAAAACACCTAAAAACAGTCTCTTATATTACAAAAAATCAACTCGCAAAACAACCCATATAACTGAACAACAAAATAGAGAAAACAGCAGCCCAAAACAGCGAAACAGTGAAGAAAAATATTGAACTAGTGTACCGGAAAAGTTACGGAGCATTAACCCATCCGACGACGACATAACACACTTCCGATGAGCATCTTGAAAGGTGACCTGAGGGCCCCCTTTTTATTATTTATATTTTCAGTTATTCTTTGTCGATCATTCACATGCATCGTTGTGTTTTACGTATGGTTTCATTTGTGTTGGGTTGATGATTGAGTGCTATCCCTTGCAGTATATCGGATGGAAACCCAGACGTAAATTCCGTAGCCGAATCCGAATGGACGATAGTGCGGTCTGTACATGGGATACAACTCCACGTACCGCTTGAGGAACTTTCAAGCACGTGTTTCATTTTGGTATTTAATTTCGTGTTTGTTGTTCCGCTATTTATTTTCTATGTGTTGTTTCTTTCTTTATGTATTGTTAATCTAATGCGCATGGGATAACTAGGGTGGATTAAAGGTCCTCTATTCGAGGGAAATGCTTAAAGGCTACCTTTACCATGATGTTTTGCTGCGCCGGACGAAGTACACTCGATTGAATGTGAAATGTGTTTAATCGGGCATAAAAGGTCCCATATAATTTATTTGTTTATTCATGCATTGATAATTTAGTGCGCATGGGCTAACTAGGGTGGATTAAAGGTCCTATATTCGAGGGAAATACCTAAAGGCTACCTTTACTATGATGATGTTTTGCCGCGCCGGACGAAGTACGTTTGATTGAACGTGAGATGTGTTCAATCGGGCATACAAGGTCCCATATTATTTATTTGTTTATTCATGCATTGATAATTTAGTGCGCATGGGCTAACTAGGGTGGATTAAAGGTCCTCTGTTCGAGGGAAATGCCTAAAGGCTACATGTACCATGATGTTTTGCCGCGCCGGATGAAGTACGTTTGATTGAACGTGAGATGTGTTCAATCGGGCATACAAGGTCCCATATTATTTATTTGTTTATTCATGCATTGATAATTTAGTGCGCATGGGCTAACTATGGTGGATTAAAGGTCTTCTATTCGAGGGAAATGCCTAAAGACTACCTTTACCATGATGTTTTGCCGCGCCGGACGAAGTACGTTTGATTGAACGTGAGATGTGTTCAATCGGGCATACAAGGTTCCATATTATTTATTTGTTTATTCATGTATTGCTACTTGATGCGCATAGGCTAATAATGTAGGTTAAAGGTCCTCCATTCGAGGGAAATGCCTAAAGGCTACCTTTACCACGATGTTTTGCCGGGCCCTTCTTCTATTGATTGCGCTATTTGTCTTTATCTTGGTTGTCATTTTACATCTTTTCATTTTCGCATTCGTGCCATGTTTATGTTTGAGTGTTTGATTCTAATGGTATATCGGATAGAAACCCATTCATAAATTTCGTAGTCGAATCCGAATGGATGGTAGTGCGGTCTATACTTGGGATACAACTCCACGTACCGCTTGAGCAACATCCATACATGTTTCCGTGTCATTTCAGATACCACTTTGGTAATCTCGTTCGAACGTGTTCCGAACGCTACACGAACGCACACATTCTGTTTTCCGTTCGAACGCGTTTACGGATGCTACACGAACGTGCACATTCTGTCTCACTTTTATTCGAATGTGTTTCTCAACGCTACACGAACACATGTATTATATTTAATGTTCGAACATGTTTTCGAACACTACATGAACGTCCACACAGTGAACAGATTCGTCCCATTTCATGCACGTTTGCTTCTTTGGTCATTTCTTTTGCATTACGTAATTAATCATATCATTTCATTATCGACACTTTTACTGTTATCATTTATTTATATTCCGCATTTATCTACTTAATGTGTTCATGAGATTGTGTGATTGCCTTTATTTCACTTACTTTTATGCATGCAAACTTAGATATAGGTTATTCCTGCGTGTGTATGTTGCATAGACTTGGTTGTATTATTGCATGAATCTGTTCATTACAAGTGACATAATTAAGGGACCATTCCGAACCCAACGGTTTGAGGTCTTCCCTTGCGAAGGGTGAGTGCGGCCTTAAATCATTTCCCAGTTCACGCTGGGTGGCGACTCCTTTATTCTCCGGTTTAGTCCCCCGCGGGCAACTCCGTACTCCCGACCGGGCCGTGAGTCTGGAACAGCGTCGTCAATTCTGTGTCCTACACATACATATAATAAAAAAAAAATATTGCATTGATCGGGCACTTATTTTTTCCTATACTAATCTAATTAGTACAAAAAATACCCAAGGCATCCCTTGGTCTTCAAATCACGCTCCAAGGTGGTGTTAGCTCCTTTTGCGACTTCGGTGCTCCAAAATTACAACAATTGAAAATTTACATTGGAAAATAAAATTACAACAATTGTAAACAATGGTCTTATGGCCTTACATCCCAAAAACAAAACCAACATTAAAATTAGAGCCGGAAAAATTTACGACCAATGCAAAATCCATTCATCACATGAAAAACAATAATCACTCATCATATGAATATTATTTTGTGCCTACTCATCTAAACATGCAAATCAATATTATAACTCATATAAACATATTAAAATAATAACTTTAAATGAAAAAAAGAAGGGTTAAGAACACTTTTCAACCTTGCTCTCGATGCCAATTGTAGGAAACGCTTTCCTCGCGCAGCGGAAACAGTTTAGGCACACGGATCAGACTTGAAAATTTTACTACCATTCTCCTTTAATTGTCGAATGCTACTACCACACCCACTGAAATTTTGCTTCAGTTTTAGAGAAATTCCAGCCCCGAAACAGCCCCGGAAAATTTTGCTTCACTTTTCACAAAACAATCCCTAAAAGATTTAGAGATTTAAAAACACTTGATATTTGTTTTTAATTTCTTCTTTTTCTTTATTTTAGTTTGTCTCAACTTTTGAGAGAGAATGAACAAGAAGAAGATGGAGGCTAGGGTTCGAATGAAAGACTTAGGCAAAAATAAAAATAAATCTTTTTTTTATACCTAGGGTATTTGTTTCCAAAACAAACAAAACCATTCTCCTTTCCATCATGAAGAATTCGGCCAAGGTAAGGAGTTTTTGAAAATTTTATAACAACAAATTTTCAATTATCATAATTTAAAAGATGTTACAAAATTAAAAAGGTATCACCTTTTGAAAGTGTAACCACCAAAAATATCCAAGGGTTTCCAAAACCCAAAATTTGGAATTCCTATTTTAGCATTATTAAATTATTTCAAATATAATTTAATATTAATTCATTTAATAATTATCATATAATTATTAAAATCATATATTAATTTTTTTATATAGTTCCAAGTGTGACAATTAACATTATTAATCATATTAAAAATATTAATAATTGAGCATATAATTGGACTATCCAATTATATTAAATCCACTATAGTAATCGAGCTAGCACGAAGACCAAATGGACCTACGATTCCGAGTTCCAATAATCTCGAAATATTAATTAAGCTCTTAATTATATATTCTGAATTATTAACTCCGGGTTATTCCACTAAAAACCCGAAGTTGCACTGTCGTTACCGCAGATGATATATTAAGCCGAACCAAGTTGTTGTCCATCGATATAGTCACTACATATAGATTAACCATTCACGAGTATCTCGTAATTAGAGTCGGGTCATAATATCCATTATATCCCTCTAATATTTTTACCTTAAGTACCATTGATTCTCTAATGAACGATTTATTCATAACGATTATGAATTTTAATCTTTCTATTCGTAATAGAAAGACTTGAGCACTCTAACCGTTCAAATACCGAATCAACCCTTAAGAAAGATACTCATATACTTCTCGCAAGAAGGAGTGAACTCCATATCTATGTAAAATATTCTCAGCTACACAACAGACCATGCGCCCAAAGTACGTAGCTATTGGTCGGGACTGCTACACCAACCTCACCTTTGTAAATCAAAGGACATAGCCTGCCATGCAGGAGTTCGTAGTACACTCAGGATTAAGATCAATCCATATATGACCATCTAGTAGATCGAACTAACTTTCTTTGTTTAACGGATATTATAATAATGTCATTTCCATCTGGGTCCAGTCCTATATGATCGCATCATACAAGGTGCATCCATTCTCATGTCTCTACATGGACGATCCCGGATCAAGGTCGCCATACAAACATAGAATGGACCGCAGCTATAGATAAACCACAAACAAAGTACCCGCTTTGTTTGCTCTCTATGGACTATTTAAGGTTACTAACTTCAGACTTAAATCCTCTTGTGTATGACATTCATACACTAAGTCTGAAGGCACATAAGTAATCTAGGGTATTCAAGATAATTTATAATATGAGAAAATTAAATAAACACTTTGATAAATGAATAATGCATCATTTTATTTCAAAACATATAAAACTGTTTACATTACATATATCTTTAGGGCATACATCCCAACAAATAATATATATATATATATATATATATATATCATATTATTATTATTATATTTTTTCACTACACATACACTTGATTCTAGGAGTATCTCGAGGCGAACATCGAGGTCCATCTTTGTTGCTGTTATCTGACAAGGGCTGAGAGGGTGGGGCTTGTCCTGAAGCTTTCTGGTTTCGGCGTTCTTACTAATTACCCGTATTGCGGTTGCACGTGCTACTTATCCATGCGCTTAGGACTCTCTTATCTACATACCTGATGTTAGTTCCCTGACTTAGGTACTTCTGCTAAAGCCATCTGAATCTTTTTCAACTTTTGCTCATAATTTACCTCTGACTATTAATCATACTACCTCCTACTAAGAACCTTTATAAGGCTCATGCTCTCTCAAACTCCTATCGTACTCCCATTGTTATTCTGCCTTTCTAAATTTTTGCTCTTTTACTTACCACTTGGCCGAAAACTCCTTTCACCAAACTCCCACATTTTTCCACTTCCAACAAGACAATCCACATTCATAATCTCCGATAATCATACACCAAACCAAAGAATCCTTTAATACTTATTATATCAATATAGAAATAATTAGGCATACTCACCCTATATGCATTAAAAGAACAAAACATAAACAACTCATTACCCTAAGCCTATCGTTCATCAATCATTAACATAACCCCACTTTCATACATGCCTCAACCCAACACCACTCTCTCCAAGAAACCCCACCATAGCCCAATCTTCCCCTTTAGTAGCTTAGGATTCAATTTTTTCTATCTCACAATAGCCACACATCACCACTAAAATAACCCACCAACATTCTTAAATCATCCATTTTCAAATTACGTAACACTACTCTTTCAAGGTAATCCAAATTCATAATTACTAAGTTTTATCTACTAGTTATTTTTTAAGTGCAAATAATAACAAATTTAAAAATAAAAATAAAAAAATTAGGGCAAGAAAGTGAAGGAATTACCTTAAAAATTCAAAAGTTTCCAAGAACCCTAAATTTCCCTCAATAATCCGCCAATGGAGGAGGCTAGGGTTGACTTGCTAGTTCCTTGTTTACTCAAGTGAAAGTTAAGCTTTATTTAGGAAGCAAAATAACAAAAATGATGGATGAAGTAACTTGGAACTTGAGCTTTGGGTGGGAAGTTTATAGGCATGCAAAAGGCGTGCCATAAGTTTTGAAGAAGAAGGAGAAATCGTGCCTTATTTGTAGGAAAAATGGCTGATTTTCTAGGCTGATATTGTACCACATAATCCAACATGTGCTAAAAATCACAAGTTACTATTAATCCTAACTTGAATTGTAATTTTGGCTTATGTTTTATCTGATTTTGGAAACATATTCAACACGAAAGTTGTAGATAATTATCCGAGCTTTCCGATGGTATAAATTTCACTGAAATCAGACATCATATGAAAATATTATGACCAATTAAATAAAATTAGTCTATTAACTTAGATGAATAGTAAAATATGTGCATAAGCTAGTCTGGGACCTCTGGAAGAGATTCCTAAGGTATGAAACGTATTTTTATGTTATTTTATAGATTTAAAATACTATGCTTGATGATTCACTATACCGACACTACTACAATAAGGCATAAAGAAGTCGGTTTTTAAACGATGTCTATTAGTTTAGACATTGGTTTCAAAAGTGTTTTCTATTCGAGTGTTGTTAAAACTTTCTTCTTTTTAGATCATTTAATAACTGATGTTATAAATGTTTCGAAAGACATCAGTTATTCGTAAAAGCGATGTCTTTCGAATTGTCATAGAAATCAGTAATTTATTAATTTCCGATGTCTTTATATTTGTGAAATGAAATCGGTTTGATTAAAACCGACTTCATATCTATTTGAATAGAAATCGCTTATACAAAATGATATTTTAAGTAAAAAAAGAAATCAATTTTTATTATATCATAACCGTTTTTAATATTTTATCAACTGATATCTCAAAATTCATATGCTTTTTTTTTTATTGCAAATTTAAATGATTCATCATAAAAATCATTAAAAACACAATATGATAAAACATAAATTTCATTCAATAAAAATATTTATGAATTTGAATTTGTCCATACAATTTTTTTTCTTTTCATCCTCATCGAAACCCCAAGCCTTAAAAAATCACTTGAACAAAGTAGTTGAGTTTTAAAAAATAAAATAAAAAAAAAATTAGCAAATTTAAATTTCATATCTCTAATGATACAAATTATGCCCATTCACTTCGCATCCCATCATTTTCTTCTTGAGTGTATGTATTCATTCCTTGAAACTGCAATAATAATGCATAAAAAATTATTAATTAAACATCAATTTTTCATAGGTGATTTTTCAAGTTCCACCAACATTCATTTATATAATGGATTCACTCTTTGTAGCTCCACATGACACAAGTTCAATCACCAAACAACAATATATTTAATAGTAAAATTAGTATTAAACTCTTACCTTTTGCATAACAAATATCCGTGGATCTGCAATGATGTCTCTCATATACTTTAATATATAATATCCACATTCCTTGTTTGTAGGTTGTTTTGGACACTATAACCAATTCAACATATTAATTATTTTATGAAAAAAAATAAATGGATTAGTTTAGTTAAAATATGTATACCATAACACTCTTCCAAGCTATAGATTTCCGTAACATTCTTTGCTTCTGAGTTGCAAACATTTTTAATGCCCTGCAAGAAATATGCAAAGGAAATATAACACAAATATGTCCCTTATTTTTTAAAAAAAAATTAAAATTAAAATTAAAAATAAATTACAAGACTTACTTATTGACAATATCCTTAATATCACGACGAACTTCTTCTCGAATTGGATCCAAGAAATATGCAATGTTATTATGAGGATCCAAAATGACTAACATCCAATGGAACCTATCAATTAATATTAAGTAATACATGATTTTGTTCATTGCAATTTAGCACATCAATATTAAAGTTAAGCAATGATAAAATTAACATTTACAATTGATTGAAAGAAGCAAAAAAAATCTGGTTTGGTTTTGCATCCTCAAGCCTGTCAGCAATTACACGTGCTCTTTCATCTGAAGTTCCTGCAAACTGAACGATAAGGTTGGGATTCACAAACGCAAACTTTCTGTTAAGTAACAAAAACATAATTGACTTACATTCAAAGATATATCACAACTATCATGCTCGGATTGTGGTGTAGCTAGTTCTTATGACATCACTTTCATTTACCTCGACCACGACATTTAGGGATATCAAAAAATATTGTTAGAGTAACAAACTGTTCTGCCCTTGTAACTCATCCCGGATGTTGCGGTGTTGGCAAAGCTTTTCCTAAAATATCATTACTACCTTTTTAGCTTATTCACTGAGTTCTTTCTGCAAAAACATGATGTTGGTACAAATTAAGAATATCCAAGCATGAATTCTCATATTTTACTGTAATTTTGTCAAACTAATAAAATAAAAAATTAGGAATGGAACTTACAATAACTTTTACACGAATTAGCAATCCATCTCCTTCATGTTTTCCTTCCTTATTTTGACATCCAAGCATCCACAAAATGTGGCGACTGATTTCTTCATTGGCTTAACAGCAACCCCTAAGCCTTTCTTCAATTGTTCATTACATACATGCCCAAAAACTACACAAGATGGGCACTTCCTAGGACGCCATTCATTCTCCATTTTGACAATAATAGACTTATCAGATAGCTTGCATCTCAAAGAAATTTGATCCATAAATGGCCTACCAGCATCAATTTCAACACACACCATCGCAACACTAAGCCTAGTTTTCTCATGGGTCAATTTGTCACACGCAAGAGGCCTCCGAAGAATGCTAGAAACAGATCTTAGCCCCTTTTGAGACCACAAAGGAAAAGGCAAATCAAAAAGACGTACCCACACCAGCAGTTTTGACAGACGCTTTTTATCAAACACAAAATGCGCATGATCAGAGCAAACCACAAGAGAGTCACACTTCCCTAGCAAAGCATGGCCTGTAACAGGGCTACCACCACCACACAAACTCCCTATCCTACTACAGTAAACAGCAGACCCAGTATCAAGAACATGACCCGACCCAGCAGAGGCATCAAAAGGAACAGCAAGAGAGGCAGATGGACCAAACGTCGGAACGCTGGGAGGGCACGCCGTGACAACTTCCGAAGGACAAGAAACAAGTGGGCTCACTTGACCCGACGAAGGACCGGAAAACACAGAACAAGAACCCAAAATCGGCAAGGCAACATCGGACAAAGGGGCTAAGGAGGGCTCACGGTCAATAGATCTGACGGCCAAACGACCCACAACAGGTCGGCGCGGCCCCAAAACCGGCAAGCTGGAGACCGGCATTAAAGAAACAGAAGGGAAAGCGAGGAAGATTGAGGGGGATGAAGATGGCAAGGGGGAGAGAGGTCAAAACAAGTCAAACAACAAAGACGAAAGAAGACGGTTGAGAGAAGAAAAGGGAAAAAGGAAAACAGATCTGATCTGAAAACAGCAAAGGAGTTTAAAAAATCAAGGTTCAAGTCTACCAGGGACGACGGGAATCGCCGAGGAAGAAGGGAGAGTCGAGAGCATTTTTTTGGAATTGCTAAAGTAATTCTTTGACAACTAATTTTAATTAGGGGATTTCTTTTGTATTAGTTAAAGATAACGGTTATTAATATGTGATTTCTTTCATATTAGATAAAGACATCGTTTTTAAACTAAAACCGTTGTTAAAACTGATTGTATTTAAAAGTGATTTAAATTCTATTATAAAAGAAAACGGTTTAAAATAAAACTGATATCTTTTACTTACTAAATCGGTTAATTGGAAAACCGATTTCTTTTAAAGTGTTGGCTATTTCTATTATTGTAGTAGTGCGAGTATGATCAGTCCGACCAGGGTGTTACTTGATCTTACCTTTAAACTTGCAAACTACCTCTTTATATAAGCAGTAAAAACAAATAAAACAAATAACTTTTAATAAAGTAAAAGTATATATGAATACTGATTTACGAAAATAAATAAGACAAACATTTCTAATAAAATAAAAATAAAATCATAATCACACGACTTTTAATAAATCAAATTCTCTACTTTCAAAATAAATAATATATATATATATATATATATATATATATATATGAGATTTATTAAACAAATAGACTATCAAAAAATATAAATATAAATATAATTTAAGATTAAAAAAATTAAAGAATTAAATCATAAAGTAGTGAAAGAGAATGAATAAAGAGGTAAATAAGTAGTGTTAAATACATTTTTTTTAAAAAAATATATTATATATAGTAGTGTTAAATAAATAATAAAGAATCAAAAATAAATGAATAATGAACACAAAATAAATGACAATAAATAAAAAATTGTCATATTTTTAAATAAATAAAAAAGAATAGATATAAAAGAGTAAAAAAATATAAATTTAACAAAAATAAAAATTAATTTATAAATAAAAATATTTAATTAAGAAAATAAAATATGTATGTAGGTGTTAGGATGAAAAAAAAAAAATATAGATATATATAATATATCTATATATAGATAATATATAAACACAATGGGTGGGAGGAAAGAGAAAGCAACTAATGGTTAGGATTAAGAGAGATAATGTATCCAAATGCTATCTTTATGTGGCTTAATTGGCGACTCAGATCATTTTATATAATCTAATGGCTGATAAAAAATCATTCAATATTGAATCTCTATAAAAAGGGAAAATGAAAACTATCAAATAAATAAAAAATAAAATCATTTATTTAAAAAATAAAATCATTTCATGATAGAATATCTCTGAAAATTAACAAACAAATTAAATAACATAATCTTAATCTCTCTGTAAATTCGTAACAGCGTGTCGGAGGCACGGGTAATAACTAGTATATATATATATATATATATATATATGTGTGTAAGAGGTAATTGATTTGGGGAAATGAATATTTATGTAATTTGGGTTTTGGGGAAGCAAATTTCGCTAGTAAATAATAAATAATTAATTAATAACCAATGATTGATCGCAAATATCTCATCAAAAACGAAAGCCCCACTTTCAAATTCTCACCACTTCTTCTTTCTTTGAGGTTATGGATCTTCACAAATCTATAAGGAAGGAAACAATTACCATCATCGTCTCTTGCTCTGCTAAACCCTAATCATCCAATTACCCATTAACTAAATTGACATGTCACCTGAACCAAAACCACCAATAATCAAAAGCAGAACCAGTCTCGAAAAAATCACCAATCCTCCTCCTTCGCCTTCAATCCTCGCAGCATTTTCCATTCTCTGCCTCTTTACTTGTTCAAAACCTCACAATATCAATACCTTCAAAATCCCTTTTCTTTCTTTCCCATCAAACCCTCGCCGTTTTCTCAAAATACCCATTATGTCCCGCACCAATAACCAAAAACCCCACAACGTTTTTGCGACGCCGCAGTCTCTCTCTGATTGGCTGAAGCCTCGCTTGCCCTCCGATTCTTTCGCTTCATGGGGAGTCAAGCCGGGAACTAAGAACGTCCATAATCTCTGGCTCGAGCTTTCCGACGGCGAGACCTCTCTCGCCGACGCAATCCCTCCACTTCGTACTGTTAACGTTGTTACTGTACGAATCATCGGGGAAGACAATCAAATTTTAGTTGAATCCCATCAAGAATTGACAGACGGGAGTGTGAGGAAGCGATGTAGGCCCTTGGCGGAGAAAATGAAATCTGATGAAACCCCAGAAGAGGCTGTCGTTCGTGCCGTAAAAGAAGAGCTGGGTTCGATTCTAAATGGGTCCATTACTGTGAGGATTGTCCCGGGGTCGTATTCGAAGAAGGTAGAGGAGCGGAGTTCGCTTTCGTATCCGGGTTTGCCTGCTCGTTATGTGTTGCATTCGGTAGATGCTTTGGTGGATGGATTGCCTGAGGGAGAGTTTTGTTCAGAAGAAACTGATGAGTATGCCGATTCCTCTTTGGCTGACAAGGCTTTATTTGTTAAGAGGCATTACTGGAAATGGGTTAGCTCTGATTTTATCCAATCTTGATTCTCATGGACTAGTTATGTTTTGGTAATGAGGGATAAGAGGATTGACTTATTCTGTTTTGAGTTTATGTGAATGTGATTATGGCTTTAGATGCCAAAATTCTTTTGTTGTGATTCAATTATGAAACTCTATGTTAAGGTTAAGGTATTAAGTTCAGTTTTGATGTTGCCTGATGTGATGATAGACACTGGTTCATGATTAGAAATTTGTAAATGTCTAGCTGAATACTTTTTTTGATTAAAATGGAATATTTAGTGTTGGTATGTTTTGGCTTCAATTTTGTGAATGTCTGTTTTTGGCCACAATGTTAGATTCTGATGTTTAGTGTTCCATTAACAAATCGATAGATGAGGTGAAATAGTGTGAAAAGGGCCGTAGTTTTTGTGTGTATGTATATGGTTGTTGTGCATTGGAATTAAGAAGTAGAAAAAGTTGGTTGTCCATCCATGCTATTCGGCCCGAGCAAAAAGTACGAATTCTGTAAAATGTAATAATTCCATTTTATAGAAGAAATTTATTTCATAAACACAAATGGGAAGAGGGTTGGATAATTGATATGTATTACCATATCCAAAACCTGGAAAATCGCTACTCCCTAGCAGGACTCAAATTACCTACTCTAGATTAGGTATAAATATAATCCTATGATCCTATCTAATGTACCTTTTTACTAACTATAGATATTAGAGATGCACTTCAACCTGGTCTACTGGTTATACAATGTAATTTTCCCTGATGCCTCCCAATGCTAACTACATTGTCTATGTAAGAGCTTGATGGTGAATATATTTTGCAGACTTGCAATGCCACTTTAATAGTATTTAAGTTTCAATTGGCAGATGCGGAACTATCTCCAGCTTTCTATATGTTTATGCCCTTTGTCTTTAACACCCTTGGCTTTATAACCCCCAACATCCATCTTACTCACCACGAGCCCCTTTGGCTTGTGGAAAACCCAAAACTCATCTTTAGAGGAACAAGGTTTACGAAACAATTTAATCTTTGCTTGGAATGTATTAAGGCCAAGTTCTTGCCTGCGAATTGTTTCCAAGATTTTTATGTTCAATATTTTCTGCCTAGCCTTTTATTTTCTGCGGATGATAGATCCATTAAAGAAGAATATGGTGATAACAGTAATTACCTCGGGTAACTTGTATGTCTTTCATGATTGAAACAAAATGACACTCTTTAGTTTCTTAGCTAGCAAAAAGCTACCATTCAGTTGTATCTCAAAAATGGCAATTTGGAAATGCTAAAAATGATCAACTTCTTTTGTTGAACATTTAGATTTTATCTGAAAAAAGGTGATTAAAATCATAGTATAGAGTGCTTTTGCGGTGGTATTGTGATCTATAGATATTCATCTATTTTTAACATCTTCTATTTATTTGAAATTTGACATTTTCAATATAGAATTCTCGATAACAAATGGAGTTGGAAGTTGAATGGTACAGAATGCTTCACATCTTCATGATAGCGTGAATGTTTTCATTTACTCGGATGATCTTTTTGAACTTTTGTAAACTCTTTATGTGAATTTTTTTCCCAACTAGAAGTTGAGATGCATTTGGAAGGATATAATGTAGTGTCTCTTCTGAATATTTAGGTTTCTGTTGCCTCTTTGGAAACTGAGGTTAAGTAGCTTTGGTTTTGGTAGTCTCTTAACCATATGTTTCGCTTAATTGGTTAGTAAGACCCAGGTTCGAAAACTCGATATGCGGTGCGATGTGGTACCCCGCGTGATGCGAGGCAGATAGCCTCGAGGCAGTCAAGGTGACAGTCTCAATATGAATACGAAAAAACTAAAGGCATAAAAATAAATCATCCACAATATATCCAAATCAACTAACACAAAAGCATCCATCAAAACTAAACAAAATGAAACATTACAAAATATTTTCATCAAATAAAATGACCAATAATCCCTAAATATGCTACATTCGTGTCTAATAGTATGAAATGTGGGCCTGAAGTGTCATCCTCAAAAGAGTCATCATAATATATATTTTCTATCATAAATAAGTTTATTAATAACAAATTATAAATAATAAATTAATATAATAGTAAATATTTGTTATTTTTAAAGATAATAATTATTTTGTCATTTTCATAATAGCATTGGGGTCGAGCTACCCTATCAACGCGGTTAACAACACTGTTGATTAGGATTTCAAAATTAGAAATATTTTTATAACTTTTTAATCTACAAAAGAGCTCAAATCAGGACTTTTTGTCCCCCGCGTTCATCTCCTTTATTTAATTTTTTATTTTTATTTTTTGAAAAATAATAATTTTAAGGCTTTCAGGTTGTGGCCGTCTCAAACCGCCTCAGGCCACCTCAACTTGAGGCATCTTGAGGCGACCTGTCGAAAACTCGACATGAGGTGATAGCCTCATCGCAGCGCCTTAAAGTGCATCTCAGATGGAGTTTTCAAAATATGAGTAAGACTTATTAGGTTCTTTCCCCATAAGTTTGTCAAGCAAACTCGATGCAAGAGCTAGGTTATGACTAGACAAGAATGCATCAATTTATAGCCTCAGATGGAGTTTTCAAACTATGAGTAAGATTTATTATGTTCTTTCCTGAGAAGTTTGTCGAGCAGACTCGATGCAAGAGCTAGTTTGTGGCTAGACAAGAATGCATCAATTTATAGGCATTGTGTGCTTGTTATCTGTTAGAATCTGTTAGAACCTTACTGTTTTCGGATTTACAAAATAATTTGCCAGAAGAAAGAACAAGAGTTTAGCTAAATTATTATCTAGCACCGATTATATTAAACTGCAAACAAACTCTGAAGCAACGTAAATGGCGTTCAAGAACTGAAAGAGAATTACAAGAAATCAAGTAATGGCCACTGCCAAAATACACTCAATTTCCCCATCTCCCAACAAGGTTTCTCTCATCCCTTCCCAGAAAACAAAATATCATAACTAACTTTCATAAAAAGATTACACCCCATATATAACAACCTACTGCCAGACGCCCATCCCCTAGTCCCATGATTTCCCTTAATTGATTCCCTCCACGTCAGCATGCTTTTTGCTGCAGCCTGTTGGTGACTCGTTGCTCTCCTTTGGTATTCATTTGATCTTCCTTCTCATGTACATGTGCTGCACTGGAGGCCTTACATCCACTTGTTTTGTAGCCCGATTACTGCCTATGACTTCAATACCTCTCTCTCTCTAATCAATGACTTGTCCCCAAGTTCGAATTCAGGGAATTGTTGGCAGATAACTTCACGTTCTTCCCATATTGCCTCTTCGATCGGTTTATTCTTCCATTGAATCAACCATTATTGAATAGGAATTCCTTGCTTGTTTATAGTACGATGGGCCAAAATGTATTCTGGTTCGACCGTCGTCACACAGTCAGTCTCCGACTCCGCTGGTACGTCAACTGGCACATGATGTGTCACTAACGCCTTCTTCAACAGAGATGCATGAAAAATAAGATGGATCTTGGACCCTACAGGTAATTGCAGCTTATAAGCGACACTTCTCACCTTCTCTAAAACTTGGAAATGAACATAGAAACGAGCTGCTAGCTTGGCATTAATGAGTTGAAAAATCGTTTGTTGTCGATGAGGCCTCAGTTTCAAATACACCCAATCACATTTTGCAAAAGAAACATCTCGTCGATGGATATTGGCAAACTTTTTCATCCGGTCTTGTGCTCTGCGTAAATGAAGTTGTAACTGTCGTAGAGTTTCATCTCGATCTAGCAGATCTTGCGCCACTACTTCCACTAAAGTCTCCCCCTGGACGAATCTTTTCACCACTGGTGGTGGCCTCCCATAAACTATCTCAAAGGGAGTGTTACCAATTGACACATGATAATTGGTGTTGTACCAAAATTCTGCCCAATACAACCAATTTATCCAATGTATGGGCTGTTCTGAGGCAAAGCAACGAATGTAAGTTTCCAAACATCTATTTAAGACTTTCGTCTGACCGCCGGTCTTTGGGTGATAGGCTGTACTCATTTTCAGTTGCGTACCTTGCAATTTGAACAATTCAGTCTAGAAATGACTAAGAAAGATAGGATCGCGATCACTCACAATCGACTTAGGTACCCCGTGCAGCCGTACTATTTCCTTGGTGAAAAGTTCTGCCACCCCTCGAGCTGTAAGTGGATGTCTAAGTGATACAAAATGGGCGTACTTGGACAATCTATCCACTACCACCATAATGACGTCAAACTTTTTGAACGAGGCAACCCGATGATAAAATCCATTGATATATCTTCCCAAATAATCGTTGGAATGGGCAGTGGCTTTAATAACCCTGCAGGAACTGTGGTCAAATATTTTTATCGTTGACACATATCACATTCAGCTACAAATCTATATATGTCATTCATTCCTCTCCAGTACACATTGTCAGATAATCGTCGATAAGTTCTGTAAGCCCCCAAATGTCCGTCTGTGGGGGCGGAGTGGAATTCTCGCAGAAACACCGTGACCCACTTAGATGATGCTGGTAAAACTAACTATTGATTGTACAATAATCGATTTCCCCGTAGAGCATAACCAGGATGAGACAATGGATTTTCCTCCAAGTCCCTAGTAATTCTCGCCAATTGTGGATCCTCACGAACTGCTTCTTCCAATGTGTCAATGTCTTCCCATAATGGAACGGATACGGTGGCTAGCTCGGTCACTTCCGGTATACGGGAAAGCGATTCAGCAGCTCCATTCTCCCTCTCATGCTTGTAAATAACTTTAAAGTCATAGCCCATCAACTTGGCCACCCAATCTTGCTAATATGCCGAGAAGACCTTTTGCTGTAACAAGTGTTTCAAACTTTTTTGATCAGTAAACACCTTGAAATGCCTCCCTAGGAGATAAGGCCACTAATATTGAATAGACAAAACCAGAGCTATCAAGTCTTTTTCATATGTAGATTTCGCCAGAGCCCTTTCCTTCAAAGCCTTACTGAAATATGATAAAGGTCTACGTCGTTGCATCAACTCGGCTCCAATCCCCTTCCCCGAAGCATCACACTCGATTTCAAATTCTGCTGAAAAGTCTGGACTGCCCAATACAAGGGCAGTAGCTAAAAGTTGTTGTAGTTTGGAGAAAGATGATTGTGCTTCCTCGCTCCACTGAAACGGCTCTTTTTTAGCAAATCAATAAGGGGTTTTGTAATTTTACCATAATCTTTAATAAACCTCCAGTAGTACCCAGTTAGTCCCAAAAAATCACGAACTGCCTTCACCGTCCGCGGAATAGGCCACTAGATGATACTTACGATTTTTGTTGGATCTACGGATACCCCTTCTTTGCTCACTATGTGCCCCAAGTAGGTGATCGATTTCCTCCCCAAAAGGCTTTTCTTAACATTTGCTACAAACATATGTTGTTGGAGCACGTCCATTACCTTCTTCAAATGCAGCAAATGCTCCCCCCACTC
>SKCR01032090.1:0-69726 GCA_019454045.1 Zanthoxylum bungeanum | reverse complement strand
CACTCATGTGGTCGGGTCGGCATTAATGATCTCGAAAAGAATTACCCTTTTTACCCCCGTTGTGCTTCTTAAATAACATAGGACTTGAAAGAACCATCAACAGCCCTATACCCAACTTGTGGATGGGCTATATGTACATTTATTTGTAATATTTTTCATTAATTAATAAAATGACAATCTTTATTATACGTGTCTTACATAACTTATATGAATCATCAATATTGTAATAAAGCCCTTGGAGTAATAAGACGGTGGCTTCCACGCCTTATGAGAATCATTGCTCTTAAATGTTCCTAGTCATAGTTTTGTGAATAATATGGGCGTTCACAAAACGGAGAGACTAGCATGATGATATGATCCGCCCTTAAGTGGGGTAGCCGATCTTATAGGCTTCTAGTGGAGATCTGTCCGCTTGGTGTATCACATGGATGCATGAGTTGCTCGTGTCGATCGAACTGACCGCCGAAAGTTTTCATATGGAGTGTTTATCCCATGTGTCTGTGAGAACTTTCATGTATCGATTATATGACTAGTCCTTAGACTTGAAGTGTTTACAATCTTATGTGTGGATCAAATAACTTTGACATTCTCCTTCCCCAGTTCAAAAGATCCGGTCATAAGGGTATGATTGGGTCATTTGTTGAAACACATGAAGTTTGTAAGATACAACAGAGAATCGCCACTCTCTCGGATAATATTTTCTTATAAGAGTAGTATTCCAGTTCGCGGGTTGATATGTGTGATCAGTGCTTGAGACTGTGGCCACAACGGAAGAATCATGTGAGATTCTTGAGTTAGCACGATTCATGACACTATCAACATCATACATTTGACCATATCGGTAGACATTTTCCATACCCTAGGTCAATAGGTGGGGATACAGTGAGACGAGGGACCATATCATATGTAAATCGCATACAGAATGGGTATATATATCTTTCTTTCTCATTTTGGGGGTCTTGGCATGTTGCTAGATGTCAACCTGGTCATTGAAATCGAACGACCATCTGATCGGAGGATAATTTATGTTCGATTAAATTATCACGATTCATTTCATGTCCAACTTGAGGGGAACCCAAAATGTCACACACAACAAAGTCGAAATCAATGGTTAACAGTGCACAGTACAAATATAACAGCATATATGATTGTTGTAGGAATGTTCATAAATGGTTCATTGTGTTTAATATTGAACAGATCATTTATGAGGTTCCATAGTGGCTTAGGGATTGGTGAATGATGGTGGGGGCACTTTGGGAATTGGAATTAAAAAAATTAATATTCATGTGAATAGTAACGTGAATAGTATAAAATAATTTTGTTATTTGTTTTGAATTCCAATTCGGCCCAATCTCTTATTAGGGTTTTATAATATCATTAAACCACTAAATTAATATCTAATGGCTAAGATTAAATTAGCTTTTATACCACATCGGATTCTTAATTAATTTTGTTGTCTTTGAAGCACTATATAAACCCAAAGAATTCTTCACAAATTTTTACACCAAACCTTTCATATCTTTGGTTTATATAAGTGAGCAACTCTAAAGTTTAAGAGTAAGCCACTGATTTTGAGGATCCTTAAGTCTAATTGACTAGAGGAACCTCGAGTTAAAAGTTTTGAGGTACTTGCCTAGGCTAGCACCAAGGGCAAAATACCTGTGCACTCAAGGCGTAGTCTTGCCGTTGAGTTTTGGCTTTGGTGTGTGCATCTTTGGAGGCCACACACTTGGGTGGCTCTTTGGAACGTGGAAGAGCTTGCTGAGTTCGAGAAAAGCTTGTAGATTGAGGGAGGACTGTAGGAGTCTACTGTTCAAGTAAGTCTTTTTATTTCTTTATTTTATTTAGAGTTCTTATGATAGTTAGCATGTTTAGGTTTATGTTCTTTGCATGTTTTATGAGTTTATACTTATAATATATAGTAACATGCCTAGACTTGTAGAATAATAAAAACAAATGGGTCTTGGGCAAAGGGAAAACGGCATAATAATTTTGATTTTCCGTTGCGCACTCGCGGCCGCTTCCCAACAGTAAGGGCGGAGACAAGTGTTTAGGGAATGGATAGCTCTGAGAGCTTACGTCAGAGAGCAGAAGACTTGAATGTGAGAAGTCAAGCTTGAATGCCAATGTATTGGTTTCTGCCTCTATTTATAGATCGAACAAATCTACTTAATAACTGTAAGAGGAGATGTATTTACGAATATGAGGTCCACAAGGTGCTGACACCTCTGGCATTGGGCCTCTTACATGCTAAAGATTTCTCTTTTATAAAATGGAGAATATTATGTTTAAAAGATGGGGAGACGGTTTGGTGAATGATTAAATGGGGAATTTGTCCCTAAGTTATTGGTTTGGCATGTAAGTCATTCATTGAAGTGATATGGGCTGGATTATTACCTTTGGGCTTTGTTTGATGTTGAGGCTTGAAGTGAAAAAATAATCACCACTAAATACTAAATAAAGTAAATAATGTAACAAATATAATATAAAATAATAACATAATATGATTAGATTTTAAAAATTTCAATTATTATTAATTAATTTGGTTCGGTTCGATTTTTTAGTTAACAAATTATTATAGTTAGGTTCGGTTCGGTTTTTAAATTAAAATATTCAACAATTATTTTTTAAAATAAAAAATTATCAATTCGGTTCAGTTCAATTTTCTAATTTCAGTTACTTTTTTCTCCACCACTATCAAATATTAATTTTATTCATCTCAATTCGCAATGATAATTTTTATTTATTTTTTCAAAAATCACTAAAATGCATCGTATTTGAGAACATTTGATTTATTTTTATTATTTTTTAATTTTTTTTTCCGTTCCTTACCTCATGATAAAATAGAAGATGTAAATAGCAAATAGAATATGTGTGTAGATGAAAAATAATAATTCGCATCCACATGGTCGGAAAGGCCGCCCTAATATCTTAGGAGTTAAAATATATTTATAAATTTTGAGATCTCTAGTCATAGTTACCATTGGCCCAATTTTGGCCCGTACAAACAGTTTATTAAAGTTAATTCCAGAGATCATTTGAACAATTAGAGAGAGAAACAGACGCGTAGAGAGAGAAAACACAAAACCAGTAGAGAGAGAAAGTTAGGCAGGAGAGAGAAATGACTCGTTTGTCGTCTTCCGGTCACCTTTTCCGACGAGTGACCACTCCAGGAGAATCCCCTCGCTGAGACGAAGCCAACGTCGCTGGTTCGATCGCCTGAAGCCGCCACACGAGCCACCCACGCGCCGCTACATCGCTGTTCCACGTGCCGCCGTGCGTGCAGTACACCTCCCGGACCAGAATCTTCCATTCGTCAAGATACGCGGGTTAGACACCTCGTTTGCCCAATTCGGACCTTCGGTTGTCGTGAAACGAGCCAAAAACGAGAGTTAACGTCGTTCGATCGTTCGTCAGTGACCACCGAGCATCCGCCATTACCACCACTGTCGTTATGATCCTGGTGATGTGTACTGTCTGTTGATCACCTTATTCTGAAATTTTGAATTCGTTGGAGCTGATACGTTATATTTTACAATTTTATGGATGTAATTGTAATATTTTGAGAGTTTTAGATTTATTCGTAAATTGACACGTTTAGGGACCTAAATGTATGAATTCTGATTTCTAGTAAGTAATATGAGATAAATGAGAATTTTGGGACTAAATTGATAATATTGGAGAGTATTGGGGTTAAATTATAAATTTGGAAAGTTTAACAGTAAAATCATAATTTTAGTAAAATATAGGGACCTGATCATAATTTTATACTTTTTTCCAGATTTTAGCGAGGGCATATAGATATAGAGAGTTTTGCGTGGATTGAAGTAAGTACAAAGCACGATGATTCCCTTAACATAAATGTTTGATGGTTGATGTTTGATATTTGATATATGAGTATATATATTATAGTATAAATATATTTATACATGTATGTTTGGAAAATTGATTGAGTAAATCATAGCATGAGAACATAAATTGTGAATATAAATTTTGGGTATAATTATATGTTTGTACTATGAATCGAAGTATTTGAGTATTATGTGATTTTGAGATGAGTTGATGGATGAAATGCGATGAGATGTGTTGTAATGGATGTTGTGTGAGATTATTGTTATGCTGCCGGATTTAGTATAATAGTGGTCGGAGATGCGAGGTTATGCGAGATTAGTAGAAGCGTGTGGTTCAATCCTCCTCTTGCACATTTATGTGAGATTATACAGTGGGAAACTTTGGGAGTATGAGAGGGACTCTCCCATTGGTTTCAATCCATTATTATATGAATCCGGATAGCAAACCTTGTTTGATTGAAATGTGTTGTTGTGAATATGTTTTGCCTGAGATAACTTTTATATATTAATTGTTGTTTTCATATATTAATTATATATATTATATATATATATATAATATATATATATATATATATATATATATATATATATATATATATATATATATATATATATTTTGTTGGTGAGGTCATGTTGAGAGTATGAGTGTTTTTACTTACAGAGCTCTTTAAGCTCACCTCCCCCCCCCCCAAATTTCTCAAACATCTCAGGTAATTCGCCAGCGCAACAGTAGCAGTATCTGTATCAGGATTTGACTCGTTTGCCACAGCCGTCAGTCGGATTGGTCCAGACATTTCTTTTGGCTTTTGAGATAGGAGATTTAGGACAAACTTTATATTTTCACATACTTTTGGGTGTAAACATTTATTTGAGATTTATTGGATTGCATTTTATGGGATATTATTTTTCTTTGTAAATTTTGGTTCAGTTGCATGACACACAGGTGTTCGAGCTAAAGTGGTTCGCGGACCCATTTCTAGGGTTGGGCCCGCTCTAGGGAGGGGGTCGTGACAACGATCTATTGGAGAGCACACATAATTTTGGGTTTATACTTGTCAGAACAAAACCGATGGGTTGTTTATTTTGTCAGGTAGTATAATTAGTAAGGGCAATCACGATGTTCTTTCCAGATTTGATCTCGTTTTGGTCTATCCTGAATATGATTTGGGAAGAAAAAATCACTATGAATCTTGATCGATTTTTTGAATTAAGATAAAAAAAATCATCTTGAATCTCATACCATTGGATCCCCCAACCCTGACTATAATTGAGTGCTTTTAGAAGATACAGATGTTTAATTGAAGACTAACTCAACTACCCAAGTTAGGGAAGCCTTTACTGGGCTGGTCTGGTCTGGTCTGGTCTGGCATTAATCAATTATAAATCCGCATTTCTTTTGGGCTTCAAATTGCGCCCACCTATCCTCGCACAATTTCATCCAATAGCTTGTATGTAAGGCTCAGCCGCTCAGGTGATGAAGCGCATGGCAATTTGCTTAGGCATAGGCTTCAGAATTCCCTCCACTTTAATCTTTTCTTTCCTTTTGTTTTTTCAATCTAATTTGAATAAAACTGCACTGCAAATAATTTCAAGCTAATCCTGTGTAGGCAGCCTAAACATCTCGATTTAGATTTCGAGAACAGCTCTCTCTCTCCAGTTTTGATACAAGCCGAATCAAATTTTTGATGCCGAGGGTAATGAGAATGGAAGAATGAGAATCATTTTCATTAAAGTTGTTTATTTTCTAAAATTAAATAAAAATGAAAATGAGAATGAGACTTACACATTTGAGAATGAGTAATGAGAGTTTCATTCCCACCACCATATGGAATGAGATTTTCATTATTGATGAAAAATTATAATATTGCTCATGAGACAATTAATTAATATTAACTTATAAATAATAAATAAAATATATTAATAATCAATAATTAATAATAAAATAATATTAACTATTTCAATAAAATAATTATTTTAATATAAGAATAAATTAATATTTAATAATTTAATACATTAATAATTAATTAATAAAATAAGTAGTGAATTAATACTTAATAATTAATCAGTATATTGCAACTTGCAAGGAGCTACACAAATTTAAAATTTACAGGATCACCTCAGTTTCGTATCGGTTCATTTACACTAAATCAATACTGAAGTTAGTACAGAAATTAGAAATATTGTCAGAATTCTTTAATATAGATTTGTGTTTTAATTTATTTGGAGTTAGCCTTTTTTTATTCATCTCAAGATGTGATTTTAGAAACTCACCTGGCCTTATTAATTGCACATTACGTTCAATCATTTTCAATGCTAACACCTCGTGACAGTACCATTTCTATTCACATCAACCACTCAAAATTTTGTTCACGTGTAGTATTTCACATATATCTATATCGTGGTCCAAAATAAGGATTGATTGACATATAGCAAGCCAGAACAAAACCCATTAAATTTCTATCTCCTATCTTCCACGTGTTTCCAACTGCCTATAAAATTACCGACTAACTATTTTGATCGGTAATTTTTTATTATTTATCTATAGAAAAAGGATGAAAATATTTTCTGATCAATTACCGATTGAATATTCAGTCGATAGTCGATCGGTAATACGGCACAGAAGATTAATTTAGCGTCAGTTTATACCGCCAACAATTACCGACTGATATTTCAGTCGATAATTGATAATAAATAACAACTGAATATTCATTCCCTTGCTAAAAGAATATTAATTATAAAAAAATTTAGTCATTTTACTTACCGAATAACGATATGTCGGTAAAATTAAAAAAATTTAAAAATTTAAAAATTTATTATTATTATTATTATTGTTATTATTATTATTATTATTTATCTAATTATTTATTTATTTATTCGGTCAGTAATTTTACCGATCGAAATATAGTCGGTCGGTAAGACCGATATTATTTTGATCAATAATTTATCACCAACGAATCAAATACCGACCGAAAATATTTAGTCGATTTTTTTTTTATCAATAATCATGATTTGTGACCGAATATTTTAAATTACCGACCTAATAATCTCCAGTTTACATGTACTTGCATCTCCCCTTCATTTAGCATCGCCCGTATATCTTATTGTCTACTAAGTATGGTATTAGATAGGAGGTGGTATATCATGTTTCGGGTGTATATGTCATCTTTCTAACAATAATTGGATCTCACAACTCCGAAACATAATATAATTTTTCATCATATAGGGCGTTGGGACATGAATTTTTTTTTCCGTACTTTACAATCACTCATTATTAAATCAACATGTCAGACTTGCTCAATTATTCACTGTAAATGAATCACCAAATTCTTTCACTTTGTCCTTAATTAAAATTAAAATAGTTCAGCAGCTCAGAAGCTTCAAGAGTTAAATTTCAGCTGCAATGTTGCAGATGATGCCGACATGTTACAGGTCATACATTACAGGCCAATGGCATTTTGATGCTACTGCATTAGTGATGGTGGTCACCATTGAAAATAATCTGAAATTAATTATGAATCATGCAATGTATTTAAGCTACTCATCTACAGATAATATCTATTATTATTTTAGGGGAAATGCTAATGAGTGTCATGATGACACTCTTTTAGAATTTATTTTAGAAAAATTTTGATTGAAAAAAGAGAAAAAATAATTAATATTTTGATAATTTTTTTTCATTTCCCATTAAAATAATGTCAAAATTTTCTTAAAATGAATTCTAAACGAGTGTCATAAGGACACTCGATAGCATAACCTTTATTTTAATAATTGTAAATCATCTAAGAAATATAGTATTATTTTTTAGTATTTACCCATTGGACCAAAATTTTCTTCGAGTTCTTCTTAAGCTAAATTTTATGCAAGTGATTAATAGTTAATATATTGAATCCCTTATAAATTAATGGATGTCAACAAATAGCATATCTTTCATAGTCAGCATTAAGAGTGAACTGTCTATGATCAAGTCAATGCGATCGACTATCTTCTTTTTCGTCCTATCTCATTTTCATGGATATGATTTGTCTATATTTCTTCATTCTCAATCTAAGGGCTAGAAGATAGCCAGCACATTAATGAGAGAGTTAAAAAAAAAAAATAGGTGTTTAATTTTATTCATGAAAAGTTAATGAGTTGATTATTTATGTGTTGGCCATCTTCTGGTCCTTGGATTCGGACCAAGAAATATGGTCAAATCATATCCATGAAAAGGAAATGAAGAAGATAGTATTTAAGTGGATAGTCCATCCTCCAATTCGATGCGAATCTCATAGTTTCTTATAATTTTTTTTATCTATTTTAAATATTAAAACATATAATCTATCAATATATCTCTAAAATAAAATCATACCTACGCGTTCGTACAGTCCTTTCAAACTTGGCCCATTTATCGGCTTAATCTGGATATTTTTTTTGCAATAAACACGTGGAACTCATTCAAATCTGATACTGATAGAAGTTCCGGATCTTGAGAGGATCCTAATTCTTACTTGGTTTGTCCCACTTTTGTGATTAATTGTTGTCTGTTAGTATGAGAGAGAAGGCATTCACGCACAGCACGACTATTCTGTCACTGCCTGAAATTCCGCTGTGTCATTCTTATTGGACAGTGGCAGAGATAGCAGACAGCCAATATAATGCCCATTCAATTGATAGCATACAAAGCTTGAAAAACTCCAAAAGTGTGAAATATTGGATTTTAGTTCATTTCATGGCAATGAAAACGATGCTGCAATTTGAAGAAAATTTCATAAATCATAATCACTGTTGAAACCTAAACGGTGGTGCCAACACTGTGTGGTCCTGCCAAAATATTCGGTTCTTGCCATATTAGAGACTGGGGGTCAAAAAAAAAAAAAGAGACTGGGGGTTCAAGTTTGGATAACTTCAGAATCATAATTTTAAACCTTATTACTGTACTAATCAGTTAATAAATTAACATGCATTAATTCTTTGATTACTCCCCTGAACTAGTGTAGTATAAATTCAATAATTAAATAAAATATGCTTATAGCTAAATTATAAGTGTGATAACAAGACCCTATTAGTTATATATATTTTTTTGAAAGCCTGCGAGTTCAATGATCTAAGTCCACCCAACTAGTTGAAAGGACTCAATACCTATACATACATCCCAATATACTTTCCAAGTAATATGCGATATTATAATCTATTATCTTATCTAAACACATCTCACTATCATTATCAAATAACGTGAGAGATATTAGAATAAGTATCCATATGAAAACTACTTACATGCACGACAAGTGTTTTCAAAATCAATAATAAGATTGGTGGTCAATGAATTTCATGAATCAATCACTTATTTGTGATCCCACTGTTAAGTAAATTAAATATTACATTTTTCTTAATCGAAAATGATTTCCAAGTGGTTATATTCGTTTATCTGTTGTACATTCTTTTTTATCAGAAGATTACAAAAGTCCAACTGGCCCTTTGTTCCATGTCCTGATAATTACCAGCCCATCTCGTTTTCCATGACATTTGGGAGTCATATCAATGCGACAATTCCACACATATAAATTTTTTTTAAATCATTCGTAATCTTGTCGCTAAATCATTTATTTCAATTTTAAGCAAAATAAATAAAATTTCTGACGATTTCAAATTTTTACAAAAAACGCACTCTTTGGATTCGAATACAAGACCTGAATGTTAGATCTTAAACTATATACTATCAAGTCACGCCCTTAGGGACCACACATTCACAACGTTAATTCACATGCGCAAAAAAAAAAAAAAAAAAAAAAAAAAAAAAAACGAGATTCAAGAAACGGTCATCGTTAAATCCATTTGGGGCAATTAAGATCATTTTTGAAAGACAAAAATAATTTTAACTTTATTTATAGACAACGTCGTGGGAGTAATATACATCCAAATAATACCATGTGACTGTGGCCCGTGGCCTGTGACATAGAGAACCAATTAAAAACGTATCACCCGAAACAAAAGGCCGTAACGTACAACCTCACACAGCATGGGAAAAATTTAAGAAACTCATATCCACCGATATGGTATTATAATCTCAAGCAAAGAGACGCAGATGGTGAACTTATTGCAAGACTAGTGAACCGTATATGAAACACCACTAAACCCGGTCCGCTAACAATTTAAAAAATAACATAAAAAACCGGCCCGCTAACAAAAAACAACATATAATAATAACAGAACCAGCCGGTAAAAATATGTATATGTTTACACTGAACGCGTAACAAAACGACAGCGTACACACGCTAGAGACATGCCATGGACGGCTGCTGTGCATCTCCATCAATCCACGTGGTATCACCGCTGAACGTCCATCCACAAGAGTTACTGTACCACCCACCGTTGATCAACTCAGGCAATTCAATCTCCCCCCAAAAGTCATCCCCATCCCCGTTACCGTCCGATGCATCACTCTTCTTGGATGAAATAATTACCGAATGTGCTGCCTTAGCCGCTGCCTCCTGAATATCCCTAGCCGTACACGTGGACGGCCGTGGCAAGTCCTCAACATCGTCAGGAAAGTTTAGCTGAGCTTTACGACCCTTTAAGCAATATGCAGCAACATCGTAAGCCCTAGCTGCCATTTCTGGCACTGGGAATGAGCCTAACCAAATGCGTGACTTTTTGCGTGGCTCTCTAATTTCAGAGACCCATTTTCCCCATCGTCGCTTCCGGACACCGCGATAGACGGGGTGTCTTGTGCCGCCTTGCTGCGAGCTAGATTTACGGTGAATTGTGGCGGTACCGGCGGTCAATTCATCTTCAGTATATGGTTGTTGCTCCATTTACATTCATGAGCTGTTGGCTTTGAGTGCATGTCAGAGTTATATCTGTGCACAATGTCATAACGGTAAGTGCAATTACTAAACTACCCATGTATGAGTTATCTTGTCAAAATTAAAAGCATACAGGTGTCTTATCATTTCTCACGCGCTACTTTAATGCGTGGAGAATGTTTGTAGTGTAAAAAGACTGATTAAAGGACAGTGATTTGCGGGCAAAAGATAAAAGCGCGTGGAGAAGTAAAAGTAGTGAGAGTTGTGTCTCCTACCAGGAATGGGGGAGTATTGACACATTGGCACGATAATGACGGACTTGCCCTTTCAAGAAAACTCGTTATCAAAGCTGAACGGCTATAGCTTTTGGTCGAGTACGTTTCACATGGCGGAGGGTAACACGAGACTTTAGTGATTAACTTTCGTTCTTTTCTTTTTTTCGGGTGATTTTTTCGCATGATATTTGATAGATTTTTGTAGCTAGGAAATTGGCTTAAACATTTCAAATAAAACCTTTTCATTAGGTGGGTTCCGTTCGATGATTTTTTTAACGTTATTTTTATTTTATTTAAAACTATTATTTTATTAAATTTATCATAATATATTTATGTTACTATCAATTTATAAATTCTTCATCAATCCTGCTTTACATGTAACAAATATCAATCTAAAATCATTGTTTTATCGGTTTCATTATGGAAATTTAAAACAATTGTAGATACATCCATAATTATTATTTTATTATTATATAAATATATGTTTATTATTATTTTCTTTGGCGACTAGAGACGCCCATTCTTCAAGGTCATCGACTTGCATAGATAGTGACTTGATCAGGACCTCGTATGATTGGTTACAGAAACTCTTTAGAACTTCTAATCAACTTCATTATACATACTAAACATGTATAATGGCAAGTCAAAATTGAGTATTTTGAGGGACCAGAGAAATTGAATAAAACTGGGAAAGTGAAGGGAAAAATAATTAAGCATGTAAGATAGAGTGATTATGTTTTTGAAGATATTTTATATCTCAACTTTTGCTGATTGATTTAGCCTGTAGCAGCATATATACTATGTTGTTTATGAGTGTATAGTGATTGAGTTAATTAGGGATAACAAGTAATTACAAATGAGTAGAATAATCCGTATTTAAAAACAGCTGGGCTTCACCTGTGATTTTTATTTGGGCAGCTTAAGCTTTAAAAGTGGAACTTTCTATTGGCTAACCAAAAAGCAGATCAGATGAGAAAAGTAGCTACGAGACCTATCAATGAATTAATTGATTTGTTCTGGATTGATCAAAAGAAGAGAGAAGGAAATAATTAAATCAAGCTAGTATTGAAAATATATGTAACTGCAATTTGTCTTCATGTCGACAAAGACCTTGAACAACAATAGTTGTTGGGTCTAGTTTTGATTGACAAATTTTGTAATAAAATATGTCTAATTAAGTTGTAATGAGTCTTGAAATTCTTGGAGTAATTAGATAAGCATTAGCATGAAATTAGATGAATATTTCAAAAAATACGTTCCAGTTGTGTTCGTCTCAGCGTTTTAACGAAACATACCAGTGTATTCACGTTCAAGTTACGTTTGTCCCAGTGTTCAAAAGAAACCTTCTAATGGTTTCGCGTTTGAGTGGCGTTAGTTATCACAATACACGTTCGTCACACATTCAACTGGCGTTCAAATGCCCCTACGTAGTCTACTTATTTTGTATGCATTTTAAAGGATTTTTGGAGACTTTGAAACCCTACCTATATAAAGAAAGTCTTAGTCACTTTATCCAGGGTTGAAAATATAATATTGAGAGCCTCCATATCTTTTGTTTCCCCATTCTTGAGAAATCACCTTGGAAACTTATTGAATCTCATGTCTTCTTTCTTTTGGTGAGTTTCTCCTTTGATAACCATTAACACAAACACAACTTAGTCAATACCCTAAACCATAAGGGTTATAAGGTAGAGATTGATTATCGGAGTTCCGGCGTTGCAAGTTCGCAGAATTAATTCACTGAGACTTCGGAGTTTCTGAAGAAAGTTGCTTGGTGCAAACTTGAAGAGTTCTTCGGGTTATTACAATAATGAGAATATAGTCAACAAAGTTGTTACTTTTGGTGAGTTTCTCATTTAATAACCATCAACACAAACACAACATAGCTGTTGGGGTTTTGGGCGATAGGGCGCAGCGGAAGCGCGGTTCGGGCGAAATCGTATTTTAAACTTTTTCAAAATACCAAATAAATTATTCAATATCTAATATGAATAATTTATTCATATTTCACCTAAACTTATTTATTCAATATCAAATATTGACATAAATAAGGTTGAAACTTCGCGAAACTTTTACGAAAACTATTTTTCCGCAAAATGACGCAAAACGCGTTTTCGACTGAACCGACCACCCGACAATTATGGGGACTGCCCAGGTCAACCCAAATAGTGTCAGGGCAGTTCATGGGCATGGGCTGCCCGAACAGTGACGGATTCACTGTTTGGGCAGCCCTCACCTGGTTGACTCAAAAGTCACCCGTTAACACCGTTTTTGGCAGTTTTCGCTTATTTCAACTCGGAAACAATTTCTGGCAATTGTTCCAACACCCAAAATACATCCAAAACATTAATCAAACATAATTATCATCACCAAATGTCCAGAAAAATCAGATCTGAACCGAAAGCAACAATAACCAATTTTCATGCTTAAATCCAATTCTTTCAAGATTAATCTAATTAATCAAACACAATTCAAGGTCACCACACATGAATAACTCTAGAACAATTCTAGGCATAATAAGAGTGGCTATCACACTCTAGAATGGCAACAAGGTTGTCTAACAATAAATTGAACTCAAATTACTATAATCTAGTTCAATAAACATTCACACATGCTTAAACACTTCCAATTCACCATCCAACATCAAAAGCCCTAAATTTATAAAAGAAAGAAATCCTAGAATCAAACTAGAAAATCAAGAACAAGAAACAAGTTTCCAAAGCTTAAGGGAATAGAAGATTACCTCTAATCTCTAATTTTTATTAAGCTTTTCTTGATTTTTCTCTTCATTTTCTTCATGGTTCTTCAAACCAAAAATTTGAGAGGGTTTTGATGGTGGCAATCGGTCATGGCAGCAAGCCAAGTGAAAAAGAAAACAATTCCCCTTTTAATTTGGTGATGACTGACTTTTGCATAGTAAAAGGAGGGTATTTTTGTATTTTTTTCATTTTAATCAAATTAAAATGATAATTACATTTTTTGTTAGCCAATCAAATTAGCACAACTAAAGTATAATTAAATCATGCCACATCAACCAATAATAATTAGACAAATTCCATTACATATTTACATTTATGGAAAAAAATTATTATTTAATAATTTAAATATTTAACAATTAAATATCCAAATAATTAATTAATGTAATTATTATTATATTTTTATTTTTATTTACAATAAATAACAAATACATATATTTATGACATGTGTCAAAATCTCATTTGACGAATAATTAATGTGTATCTAATCGTATTATGTATCAAATATAAATACACAATAATTATTATCGGACAAAATTCCATAATACATGTGTTATCGTTTAACCGATTAAATGATCCGAATTAACTCATTTAATCCGGTGAAGTATTATGAATAATATGTATTATTCATATCGCGTTGCCCAAGTACTCAACGAGTACACTTCATATTGTGGGACTCTCTAAGTTTAGGTTTATCCGTCACGAAATCCAATTTCGTGTCCATAATCCATCCACTCATGGACTATGACGACCACAGATAATCTCGCTAAACTATGCAAGCCGAGTTCATTACATACGTATAATCCCTCCGTCACAGGCTATCCGTATTATACCTGGGATATAGATTACAACGTCAAATCTGTTCGGTATAATACAGTCGACTTTCAATTTACGATATCTAAATAACACTCGGAACTGGTTTCCGAAGTTATACCACGACCATGGATTTACTAGATCGTAAACACGTGAGGATGTCTATGCCCTGTACATAGGACTGTCGGATCCTGTCTTGATACACACTGGATATCATGAGCACCAGTCCACACCCAACGAACAGGCGGAGGTCTGATCTAAATAGATCGGTGACGTGACTGCCATCAAAGTGTGGAGGATAACTAATATATCCCACTGTGGTATCTCAAGTCAAAGGACCATTATGTTCGCTCAACTCGAGAAGATTCCTATTGAAGTTGGTGTACCATCTATTAGGAAATTTTCAGTGAGTCGTTCAATGTCTTATCAAATAAACACCTACATGTATATACAGTCAGTCTCCCGAGACTCATGGTTAATTGGGATAAACCATCGGACCAAGTCACGATATACGACATATATTGGTTTCATCGAATTTTACTAACCGATCTGTATTAGTAAATCTTGACCAGTAACTTTTTATAAGGATATACATCTTATAGTGCGCTTCCCAATGTCAATTACAAACTACGTTGTAACTGCGCATTATATTGTAAATCCTAGGGTCTTTGTCTATTATACACGTATCACTAAACCAGATTTAGTTTCAATCTAATCATAAGCAGATATCTAATCGTAATTAGATCAAATAAGTGTATAAAAGACAAGGGTGCTACCATTAAATTAGTAATATTATGGAAAATAGAATTGCTCATATTTATGAATCAGACATAAATACGATCCGGATTGACACTCCGAGCACCAATCCTAACAATTTCTCCCACTTGCTCTAGTTTCAATCCATGGTATCATATACATATCTCAATGTGTATCACATACTCAAGGCCCTCAAAAGCTCTCCTCGCACTCAAGAGGTAGGCATCAACAAGTAAGTTTGTTTTAACAAATCGAGTCTGTCCAACAAACCCAATCGTTTTCCTTAGCCAGCATCATTCATATTCTGCAGAATCCAAATTCCACATCAATATGACTCAGACGCTATATCAGTATTGTGCTATAGCTACTGAGTTGTCTAAGTATATATGGATCAAATCCAAAATACTATAAGTCAACCGCAAGCATTATACTAATATGAAAACTTCTAATCTATAAGGTCACTATGCAACTTCATAAGTCAATACTTCATAAGTTGTAACTGATTCCAATAGTTCATTAGAATCAACGGTGACACTCTCACTGCATCTTTTCTGACTTTATACGACATATACCATCTAATGTCATAATTAGAATCGAAACTAATCTGACTTTATGGTTGCATAAATTCTCAATGAATAAGAAACTCGTTCTTAATATCTCAAAGATCACAAAGAATATGTTTCAAGATCCATCATATGGTCTGTAGCATATCAAAATAACTCGTAACAATTACGATTAAATTGATATTTTAATCACACATAATATAGTATTCATTACTCCATCATCTTATGATGCATTGTTGGGTTTCTAGGTTATCCCAAGATCAAATTAAGTAATGAAAACATGTGAATACAACAAAGTAAAGTTGCGGAATACTCACTTTGATCGGCTTTTGCGATGCGAAGAACAACAAAAATTTCCTTGAAGCTCTCGGCCAAGTTCCAATTTGTGCTCCTTGTTGGTTTCGGTCAAGCCCTCCATGTGTGCTCCAAGCTCCAAGATTTGTAAATGGATTCCATGCTCATAGATGGGTTTCCCTATCACCTTTGTGTGACTCCTTTGGTGTGCTAGCATCATTGAAAAATTTGCCACAAATATTTCCTATGCATCTTGTAACTCTCGGCATTGAGAGGAAATTAGAGAGAATTTTAGCACCAAGGCCAAATGGGGGAGAGAGTGAGAGAAGAAGATAAGTTAGTTTTTGTGTATTTGGATTTCTAAAATCTAATACCAAAAACCAAAGTCAAAAAGGTACAAGGCATTAAAGCCTTCCATCTACTTCCATCATTCAAAAATTGACAAGTTGTCAATCACCAAAAAGATGACAAGACACCCATCACATGAATGGCTAATGATGTGATGTGTGATGTGACTTGTGGGCCCCACTTGATTCGAAATGAGAGTGGGCCCGCAAACACTCCCGGGCTCGGGTTCGCTAATTCCGAATTAACGAATTTTTCGTTGCGACGTAATTAAATCAAATTTAATTAAATAATTATGCCTAGAAAAATTACTATTCACGTCGCTAGCGAATTAATTCTAAATTAACTCGTTCGCCCGAATTAAAATCCAATTTTAATTCCGCGTCGAAATCTAATTTCGTATAATATATCGAATATATTATTTTATCGATTAATTCCAAATTAATCATTCTCTCTCTTTAATTAATATTTTATCCCAGATAAAATATCTCTGTAATTAATCATAGATTAATTTTCTCTCTCTATTAATTAATCTCAGATTAATAATGTGCGAGTCATACGTCATCAGTGAATCTTCGGAAGCAAACCATGAGATCCCCGGATATGTTGGCAGTAAATCCGGTCGTCGGACTATCCGAACACATATGTACCTAGTACTATGTTTTTACCGATTTACAAGACATGGTTGGCTTCTAGCAAAGCACTGTGCCTACCCAATTCTCCAGAAATATACTTAAAGGAATATGTGATCTATATCAGGCGTAGTATACGTAGTATTGCGTATTACGATCCAGTATCGGATGTCACATGCTAGGCCTGGGGCTGGAATTGTGTCTGCCACGTACGAATCACATATCGAATCTCTGGTAACTAGTCTCTATAATCGGATAAGCATGACCTAGTCATAATATCCCGATAGCTGCAGCATATAAGAGCACCAGTTCCGTATCCTACGTGATCATCGTCTCCACTATGACTGGAGTGATACTTCCATCTCGATATCACATCCAATACACTACGATTCTCAATATACCCAGAAGAGGCGTACACAGAACCTGTTAAAGCCCTGGACGGCCAAAACCAAAGTATATTGATTGTCGCAAGTATTAGCGGTGCAAGTCTCAGGTTAAGACCAAATACACATACCCTGATTCATACTTCCAGAGACACATAGTCATACTACCAATGGAATTCCGAGGGGTCTATCCAGAGCGAAGATGTTTCTGTACCATCGGTAAACACAACCTCCTATTACACTTGCATAAGTATCCAATACTTAAATATATGAGAACTACGCCGTTATGCTCACATAACACGCACAAGTGCAATACTAGTCTATTCTGCATTATCGATGTCCAATCTCGATAATACTACGACTATGGATGTTTTAATGATTAAACCTTCATGGATTGATACCGTCTCATATATTATCAATCCAGAACTAATCATATGGACTTTTATCATTTATATATCCCGGTAATCTAATTACAAATGATAAAAGAGCATTTTCCTTTGTCACATAGTTAATTTGTACAACAACACAATGTTCTGTACAAATAGTGATGCTATGGGTCATAATTGTCCAACATGCATAAGATTGACCAGACATTCTAATCAATCTATCTTTCGACAAAGGAATCATCCTTTACGAAAGATGAATACTATATACATAAAAGACACGTTAACTGTCAAACAGTTATACTAACTGTCATACAGATAGTCTTAATGTGTCCTTTATTAGATCATATCTAATGTGCGACTAATGATAGTATCTCATAAGTCTCTCACTTATATATCATATATAAAACTTTATATCAAAATATCAGAGACTACTCCCACTACTTTCATGGAGAAAAGAAGACTTAGGAAATATAATACTAGAAAGAAATTTGTACGTTTCCACTGACCCTACTGACAAATACGTATTTTCTACACTTCGATAAAACCAGACAATCTGACTGATATCAAAATCAGAGAACACATATTTCCGAAAAGCTTATCTGAGTCTACAATAGACTCTATAAGTGAGAATATCAAACTGTGATCTTAGCAGAATACAAACTTTAGGGCCATTCTAGAATGAACTCTTCAAACAAATAAATCACGACATATCTCTCATTCGAAGAAAACACTCTAGAACGCCACTTTGCATTCCTTAGCCAAAATACATAGTTTAATATCAACATTAACCAATAGATCCTTGATTGTTCAATTAGTGCGACTTGAGACAAGTTTTCTCAGAATCTACAATAGACTACTTAGGATAACCTTTCTCACTGTCATACTATAAAGGTCAAACCTTTATCAAGCTCACTTTGCTTTTACTGCGCAAACAATTTGCACATTTTATGAACTATTCATAACAAACGCCTAATCAAGTTCAAAACTTTATCGTAGTAAGCTATGAACAATCTTAGATCCATGCTTCAATGGTAATTTCCGAAATCGATATCAAATATCGCTCCCACCATAAATTATAGGATAATTTCCTTCTATAAGAAAACAACAAAATCATTAAGTATCGAATACTTTGTAAATGATTCTGATATCCTATTAAACTTATATGGAAGTTGATTAAGGGTCTTTTCATCTTATTAATTATGTAATTCCATTACAGTTTATCACTCTCACATTTGACTTCACTAAGTCAAGTCATTTCTACAATGGTCAACATCTGATGTTACACACCAAGTAATAATATAATTTTATTGCTCAGGATCGTAGAAAAAATATTCTATCAAATAGAATGTAATATTCTATTGAATATGATAAATGATAAACTCTTACTTGTACCTCCAAGGCACAAGTATTTTCAATTATATAACAATTATACAAAAGAAAGTTTCAAATCTCAAACTTTTGAATATTCGATTTTCTACAATACATATCAGATATGTAACTGTAGGAACAAATGAAACCTTAATTAAAGAGACGAATAAGTGTTAATGGAGCATAATCCCAAAAGTATTAAAACTAATTCGATAACACTCAATATCAACGAATCAAATCACATAAGATTCAATTATTCCCACTGACCAATTCCATCAAGATAGAATCGTGGAAGTTTAATATTGAGTAATAATCACATTCATTAAATAAATTTAGAATTAATTGCCTTAAATTCATGTGTTTGATCATATCAAACATCTTTGAACAATTCAAAGACTCATGATGAATTTTAAAGATATAGTTTTCAACACTTCAAATAGAATATCTTTGAATCATTCAAAATATTCTATCTGCGTTTCATCAGAAAACATATTGAAAGTTCTCGAACCATTCAAGACGTTCAATATATTTCTTTTAGAAACATGTAACTAAGTCATGACAATTCATTAACAAAGTTACGAAGTAAAGAAAACTATCTAAGGCAATTACTAATTCATTAAACCACATACATTCAATGTATTAGTCTAATAAATCTTGTGGTCCAATGACGATCATTAGTTAAATGAGATTTAATCACATTCCTGAATACAATATTCATTAAATGGATAAAGATATGTGGTGTGAACTCGTATCAGACCATCCTTTACCATAAGGAATAAGCATCTAATGCTTTTATGATAAAATCTCATAAAACACAGTTCTCAGTTATTTACTTTACCGAATATTTTTCTTAATGTTTATCTTTTCATTAATGACACTACTAGTCAAATTAAAATATGTAACAACTGTTTATATAGAACAAGTGACTATCCAATAGTCACAAGTTCTGATATCAAATATCAAAACAGTCATTAAATATTATTTTAATTAACTAGACGGGAGATCTGGTATCCAATACCTACAGTCTTCGTATTGTGAGAATCAATATTCTCTATACACAACTATACACATCTCATTTCTTAAGCTTTATAATTTGAGTTCAATTATTCACAACAATTACAAATAATTGATTGGCAAACTGTGTCAGACACGTGACTTCTAGAAGTTGCAAAAGCCAAGAAACGTCATTATAAGATAAACAATATAAAATAAAGAAAAAAGAAAGCAACATTTTCCAAAATATTACACACTGCTTAAGTTATGGATTTTAAACCCAATAGTGTCTCCCACTACTTTACATAATACCGTAATCCCCAACGGACAACGGGAATTCAATAATTAAATTGAATTCTATAGTGAGAGTAGGATCTCATGCATATATTTCGACTCACAGCTTTGGCACGATCTCGCATACATATATTCATTAGGTAGACAACTCATTGTCAATCACTCACCAGTGACTCCTGATTTTGGTCCTGGCCGTTTCTCGTTGTGACAGCTTTGGCACGTTCACAAGGAGGCGTATCAAGGCTACACTTGTCAATGACAAACTCAAGCTACCGTGTAGTCCTGACAACTTTGGCACGTTCAAGATTTCCACTTTCACTTGAATTTGTCCAGTATCATTATACAACCGGTATGGATAATAATTCTATAACCTACACCCTCACAGCTTTGGCACGATCTCGGATGCAGTTATAGAAAGATACCCATAAATCGTATTGAAAAGACGGACCAAGAAACATGTATCCAATACACGTTACTTTACAACCATATTTAAATAAAACGGGGATTTTCCACAAAAAGTTATATTCTACATCAAATGCAAAATTTTAATCTAAATCATTTTCTAAATATTTCAATTCCACCTTAGAAAACATAACATAATTTAACAATTAAATTTTCATTACATTTTCGTTAGCGTAGAACCAAAAAGTTAATAAACATATCTAGATAATATGCATGTGCGAACATTAAAATTGGATTAAATATCAAATATCAAGCATGAAAAAATGTAATGGATGAAGCATCAGACCCGATCTGATACCATTTTTGTAGGGGTTTTGGGCGATGGGGCGCAGCGGAAGCGCGGTTCGGGCGAAATCGTATTTTAAAACTTTTTCAAAATACCAAATAAATTATTCAATATCTAATATGAATAATTTATTCATATTTCACCTAAACCTATTTATTCAATATCAAATATTGACATAAATAAGGTTGAAACTTCGCGAAACTTTTACGAAAATCATTTTTCTGCAAAATGACGCAAAACGCGTTTTCGACTGAACCGACCACCCGACACTTATGGGGACTACTCAGGTCAGCCCCAATAATGTCAGGGTAGTTCATGGATTGCCCGAACAGTGACATATTCATTGTTTGGGCAGCCGTCACCTGGTTGACTCAAAAGTCACCCGGTAACGCCTTTTTTGGCCGTTTTCGCTTATTTCAACTCGGAAATAATTTCCGGCAACTGTTCCAACACCCAAAATACATCCAAAACATTAATCAAACATAATTATCATCACCAAATGCCCAGAAAAATCAGATCTGAACCGAAAGCAATAATAACCAATTTTCATGCTTAAATCCAATTCTTTCAAGATTAATTTAATTAATCAAATACCAATTCAAAGTCACTACACATGAATAAATCTAGAATAATTCTAGGCATAATAAGAGTGTCTATCACACTCTAAAATGGCAACAAGGTTGTCCAACAATAAATTGAACTCAAATTATTATAATCTAGTTCAATAAACATTCACACATGCTAAAACACTTCCAATTCACCATCCAACATCAAAAGCCCAAAATTTATAAAAGAAAGAAACCCTAGAATCAAACTAGAAAATAAAGAACAAGAAACAAGTTTCCAAAGCTTAAGGGAATAGAGGATTACCTCTAATCTCTAATTTTTCTTAAGCTTTTCTTGATTTTTCTCTTCCTTTTCTTCATGGTTCTTCAAACCAAAAATTTGAGAGGGTTTTGATGGTGGCAATCGGTCATGGCAGCAAGGCAAATGAAAAATAAAACAATTCCCCTTTTAATTTGGTGATGACCGACTTTTGCATAGTAAAACGAGGGTATATTTATTTTTTTTTTCATTTTAATCAAATTAAAATGATAATTACGCTTTTTGTTAGCCAATCAAATTAGCACAACTAAAGTATAATTAAATCATGCCACATCAACAATAATAATTAGACAATTTCCATTACATTTATGGAAAAAGATTATTAATTAATAATTTAAATATTTAACAATTAAATATCCAATAATTAATTAATGTAATTATTATTATATATGTATTTTTATTTACAATAAATAAAAATACATAATTTATGCCATGTGTCAAAATCTTATTTGACGAATAATTAATGTGTATCTAATCGTATTATGTATCAAATACAAATACACAATAATTATTATCGAACAAAATCTCATAATGCATGTGTTATCGTTTAACCGATTAAATGATCCGAATTAACTCATTTAATCCGGTGAAGTATTATGAATAATCTGTATTATTCATATCGTGTTGCCCAAGTGCTCAACGAGTACATTTCATATTATGTGACTCTCTAAGTTTAGATTTATCCATCACGAAATCCAATTTCGTGTCCATAATCCACTCACTCATGGATTATGACGACCACGGATAATCTCGCTAAACTATGCAAGCCAAGGTCATTGCATACATATAATCCATCTGTCACAGGCTATCCGTATTATACCTCGGATATAAATAATAACGTCAAATCTGTTCGGTATAATACAGTCGACTTTCAATTTACGATCTCTAAATAACACTCGGAACTACTTTCCGAAGTTATACCACGGCCATGATTTACTAGATCGTAAACATGTAAGGACGTCATGCCTTGTACACAGGACTAACAGATCATGTCTTGATACGCACTAGATATCATGAGCATCAGTCCACACCCAACGAACAGGCGGAGGTCTGATCTAAATAGATTTGTGACATGACTGCCATCAAAGTGTGGAGGATAACTCATATATCCCACTGTGGTATCTCAAGTCAAAGCATGCTCGCTCAACTCGAGAAGATTCCTATTGGCGTTGGTGTACCATCTATTAGGAAATTTTCAGTGAGTCATTCAATGTCTTATCAAATAAATACCTACATGTCTATACGAGTCTCCCGAGACTCATGGTTCATTGGAATAAACCATCGGACCAAGTCACGATATAAGACATGTACTGGTCTCAACGGATTTTACTAACCGACATGTGTTAGTAAATCTTGACCAGGAACTTTATTTAAGGATATACATCTTATAGTGCGCTTCCCAATGTCGATTACAAACTACGTTGTAACTGCGCATTATATTGTAAATCCTTGGGTCTTTGTCTAATATACACGTATCACTAAACCAGATTTAGTTTCAATCTAATCATAATCATATATCTAATCGTAATTAGATCGAATATGTGTATAAAAGACAAGGGTGCTACCATTAAATTATTAATATTATGGAAAATGGAATTGCTCGTATTTATGAATCAGACATAAATAAGATTGAGATTGGCACTCCGAGCACCAACCCTAACAATAGCCAATACCATAAACCTTCAGAATTCTAAGGTAGAGATTGGTTATCGGAGTTCCAGCGTTACAACTTCGCAGAATTGATTCACTGAGACTTCAGAGGTTCTGAAGAAAGCTGCTTGGTGCAAGCTTGAAGAGTTCTTCGAGTTATTACAGTAGTGGGAATATAGTCAACAAAGTTGTTACTTTAGGTCTTTTCACAATTTCCGTAAGTTTTCTCTTATATTGGATTTATGTGGTAATCAATATCCGAAGTGGTTTTTCTCTGCAAAGAGTTTTTCACTTCGTAAACGAATATGCTTCTTATTTGTTTACTTTCGTAATTTATTTTATTTTTGATTATTTCCTGGTATTGACTGCATAGATTTAAGAGTGCGTTTGAATTCTAGCCATAGAAACTCTAGCTTAGACGTGTCTTAGATGGAATATATTTTTATAATTTCGCAGGTTACACCTATTCATCCCCATATGTGTATAGGGTCATAACTTTACATAATTTCAATTGATATCAGATCCTAACCACAATCCTTGACCCTTTATCTATGGATATAATTCAACCTATGAATTGTCTCTCAATCTTTGATGAGATAAATTACCCTTATTAGAAGGTTTGCATGAAAGTGTTCTTCAAATCTATGGATGAAAGAGTATGTATGTCTGTTGAGTACGGGTGGAAAGAATCCATGGTCACCCTGAACATGGTTCTTACTCATAAGGACAAAATCATTTAGTCTAAAGAGGAATTTGATGATATTAATAATAATAGTAAAGCCGTTAATCTTATACATAATGTTGTCTACTCCACAAAGTTTAGGAGAGTATCCATGTGTGAGGTTGCCAATGATGTATGAGAAATCCTTGAGATTGTTCATGATGACACGTTGTTCGTTAAGAACTCCAAAATTCAAGAGCTTGCTACAAGATTTGAAGTTGCTCGCATGAAGGAAAATATTGTTAGGGTTGGTGCTCAGAGTGCCAATCCGGATCGTATTTATGTCTGATTCATGAATACGATCAATGCATTTTTTCATAATATTACTTATTTAATTGTAGCACCTCTTGTCTTTTATATACATATTCGATCTAATTACGATTAGATATCTAATTATGATTAGATTGAAACTAAATCTGATTTAGTGATACATGTATATTAGACAAAGACCTAGGATTTACAATGTAGTGTGCAGTTACAACGTAGTTTGTAATTGACAATGGGAAGCGTCACTATAAGTTGTACATCCTTAAATAAAGTTTCTGGTCAAGATTTACTAACACGGGTTGGTTAGTAAAATCCGCTGAGACCAGTACATGTCATATATCGTGACTTGGTCCGATGGTTTGTCCCAATGAACCATGAGTCTCGAGAGACTCGTATAGACATGTAGGTGTTTATTTGATAAACATTGAACGACTCACTGAAGATTTCCTAATAGATGGTACACCAACGTCAATAGAAATCTTCTCGAGTTGAGTGAGCATAGTGGTCCTTCGACTTGAGATACCACAATGGATATATGAGTTATCCTCCACACTTTGATGGCAGTCACGTCACCGATCTATTTAGATCAGACATCTGTCTGTTCGTTGGGTGTGGACTGATGCTCATGATATCCATCAAGAGCTTATTATACGTTGATGTTTTAGTCATATGCATATGTGTATTCTTAAGCATGAATGGACGTGTTTCATATTATGTCATGTCATAAACAATTGAATATTAACTGACATCATTGTAAGTGCTTGTAATGCTGTTTTAAGTCATTTTTTGTTATGTTTTTCATTTCATTTGTGTGCATGTTTTCGGTGCATGTCGTTGCATCAATTAGTTTTTTTAGCATTGCATCTTTCATGTTTTGTTTGTTCTTCTTCGCATGTGTTTCTTTTTACCAACTGAGATGTGTTGTTAGTGAGTGAGGAATTTTGCATATGTTGATGTTACTAGTCAGTCAGTGTTTATTGTTTTTACCCATTATCATTTCGTGACAAAAAGAGGGAGAAGAATATTGAGAATTTTGATGCTTTATACTTTATTGTTTTATTATTTTTATGATGCTTGAATATTTTATGTTTTTATGTTTTTATGATGATGCTTCTTTATATAGATTATATATGTGCATCATTTATTACGGTTCTTTATTTTTTCTATTCCCTTTGATTTTCACGAGTATGTTGTTTTTTGTTCTTTCAGGTGAGCAGATCGATATTTTCATCGACTTCAAGACTATTAGATGTTAGGTTTTAGATCAAATAACATTATAATAAGTCTATATTTTGATGGTTGACAGTTGACAATTTTATTTTTGCATCTATTTCCATAGTCTTTGTATTATGTGATTTTATCACAGAATGCCAAATGAGAAGATTTTTTGGTCTAGTTTTGGTTAACAAATTCCGTAACAAAATATTTCCAATTAATTTGTAATGAATTTTGAAGTTCTCGGAGCAATTGGACAAGTATTAGCAAGAAATCGGATGGAGATTTCAGAAAGTACATTCGAGTTGCATTCGTCCCAGCGTTCGAATGAAATCTTCCAGTGTCTTCACGTTTGAGTTATATTTGTCCCAGTGTTTGAACAAAACCTCATAGTGGCTTCGCGTTCGAGTGGAGTTAGTTATCATGTTCGAACGTGGTTTGCAGAATAATGCGCCTTCGTCACGTGTTCAACTGGCGTTCAAACGCCCATGTGTATTATGTTTAAGGCTTTTTGGAAACTTGGAAACCCTACATATATAAAGAAAACCTTAGCTACTTTACCCAGAGTTGGAAACATAATATTCAGAGCCTTCATATCTTTTGTTTCCTCCTTCTTGAGAAATCGTCTTGAAGACTTATTGAATCTCATGTCTTCTTTCTTTTGGTGAGTTTCTCCTTTGAAAACCAGCAACACAAACACAATATAACCAATACCCTAAACCTTCAGAGTTCAAAGATAGATATCGGTAATCAGAGTTCCGGCGTTGCGAGTTCGCATAATTGATTCCCTGAGACTTTATAGGTTCTCGATGAGTTCTTCGATTTATTACAATAGTGAGAATAAAATCAGCAAAGTTGTTGCTTAAGGTATTTTCATCATCTCTGTAAATTTTCTCATATAGTAGATTTGGGTGGTAACCATTACCCGGGGTGGTTTTTCTCTACAAATAATTTTTCACTTTGTAAACAAATCTACTTCTAATTTGTTTACTTTCACAATTTATTTTGTGTTTGATTATTTCCTACTATTGACTGCTTGGACTTAAGGTGCTTGAATTCTGGTCATAAAAACTCTAGTTAAGATGTGTCTTAGATAAAATAGATTTTTATAATTCCGCAGGTTACATTTATTCTCCATAGGTATATAGGGTCAGAACTTTACATAAGTTCACTAGGAACCTACAAGAATTGGATAAAGTGTTGATGAGCTATGTTAAAAATTTTAAAATAAGTTACTCATGATTTAATAGTAATGTATTATTAATATTCAGTTACATTTAAATTATTATTTAATAATTAATAATCATAATTTATATAAAAAAAAAATGAGTATAAAGTTGAACTTAATATTGAATTTTCTAAAAGAAATTATCTTTCCTATAATAATTGTTTTTTTGTTCCCCTAAAAAATACACTTATAATTCACCAATGGGAAGCTACCCAGCAAATTAAATCTTATATTCTCTCTGCATAGAGCATATATAGCAATAACATCACAGTGAAGTCATATTTGCGTTCAGTGTAATTCCTCTCTTCTTTTTTGTCTTTAATCAGAGACCTATTGACTTTGTTTGTAAAAACTTCTCATTGTAGACGTGCTATATAATATATTATTATGACTGTATTGACTTTCGACTCCCATTAATTACAAATTGATACCGAACAACCTATATATGCTAGTTAGCTAAAAAAAATATGAGACCTTTGGTCCAGCCCATTAATTTTAGAATTGGACCGGTGATCGAACTGGTCATCTAAAAAATTCAAAGAGTCAGTAGTTGGACCGGTTGAATAGTTTCGAAAAAACCGATGAAACTGGCATATGTGATAAATATGTTTATTTAATTAAAAATTATAAAAAAATATTAAATTTTAGTTTTTGGTTTTAAAAATTTAACAAAAAAATTGAACCGATCTGATCCGGTTCATTGGTTTTGACTGGTGTAGGCACAACATTTTTACGCATAAGTCTCTATGATGAGTCTCATTTTGGAGACACTACCTTTTAAGTCACGGAGGTCACGGAAAACGGACATTGGAAGGGGAAATTCAGAATAAACAAGGTTCACTGTTTTCGTTCGTGCTGCGTTCGTGTATGCGTTCGAACGGCAAACAGATTGCGGGCGTTCGTACCGTGTTCGAGGAGGCGTTCGAACGGTGTCGGTAATTCTGGTTTTGCTGCTAGCCTCACATCAAGCCCAATTCGCCCAAGCCTTGGCCCACACGCCCAAGCCCACTTAAAACACATATTTAACACATGGTGAAATCAAAACAAATCTAAAAATCAAATACCAAATTAAAAAAGATGTCATGCCTAATTAAAATCAATCAACCAATTATATTCCCAATCTAATATATTGTATTCCTAAACCAAGCCAATCAAATATTCAACCCTCCTAATCTAAACCAATCTTGTCTCCATCAAATCCCTTGCTTTCCTTGTCCAACACCAAATCAAATCCTCTCTTTAATGCCAAAATCTCATTCCTTGTGAGACAAGGTGAAGCCCTAGCCTCTCTCTCTATATAAACCACACCTCTCCAAGGCATCCCCCCGGCTAGTACACGCCCATTACAAAAAAGAAGCAAAGAATTTCCAACCCCTAACAAAGACATGCACTCCCCTAGCTAATACACATAAGAGACACACAACTCACACAAATGACAACACACCAAGAGCCCTAGCCACTCACGACAATAACAAGAAGAAAAACACAAATAATCCTCTTCATCTCCCCCACTCCACAACCGAAAACAGCAGCCCCTACACCTCCTAAACCAGCCCATACAACAGCCCTAAAACACGCATACAACAGCCCTAAACACACACATAAAACAGCCCTCGAACCACACCATAACACCACCGAAAATCACATCCAAAACAGTAGCCAAAACATCCAAAAAACAGTAACTAAAATACAGCAGCAAAACAGTAGCAACGGCAGCGAATCGGAGTCAAAAGCAGCAGCAAAAGACGGGGAACGACGACTCAAAACAGTAAGACAACGAACGAGAGCAGTGAACCAGTGAACCGGAAGAGTTGCGGAGCATCCACCCTTCTGACGATCGTGTACCGTACATCCGAGAGGTGATTTAAAAGGTTAGACCTGAGGGCACTTTTCTCATTAGTTTATATTCGTCTTTTTTGATTGTTTATTGAATTCCATTCGCATGAGAGTCGTTTGTGGATGCATGTTGTGGCTTGAATGAAATGGAAAATGTGTCGCCTCTTGTGGTATATAGGATGGAAACCCGGACATAAATTTCATAGCCGATTCCGAATGGACGGTAGTATGATCTGTACTCGGGATACAACTCCACGTACCACTTGAGTAAACGGCACCCTCTTTTGTTTTGTGTTGCTTTGGTTTATTTATTTTTCGTCACTTGAATTCTGCATGTTGCTTATTTATGCACGATTCAATCGAGCGCATGGGCTTAGTAAGTGGAATGAAAGATCCCTTATGGGGAGGGGTTTAAAGCCCTTTACCACGATGATTTGCCGCGCCGGTTGATGTGTGTTCGGTTGAATGCGAGATACGTTCAATCGGGCATACTAAGTTTGATATTATTGCTTTTAATTCTTTGTATGCATGATTCAATCGAGCGCATGGGCTTAGTAAGTGGAATTGAAAGATCCCCTATGGGGAGGGGTTTAAAGCCCCTTACCACGATGCTTTGCCGCACCGGTTGATGTGTGTTCGGTTGAATGCAAGATACGTTCAATCGGGCATACTGAGCTTGACATTATTGTCTTTATTCTTTGTGTTGCATGCATCAGGTCTGGTTCCGTTCGAACGCGTTCTCGAACGCTACACGAACGCGAACCTTCTGTTTACCGTTCGAACGCGTTCTCGAACGCTACGCGAACGCACACACACTTTCTTGGTCTTATCATGCATCAGGTCTGGTTCCGTTCGAACGCGTTCTCGAACGCTATACGAACGAGAACCTTCTGTTTTCCGTTCGAATGCGTTTTACGAACGCTACTCGAACGCGCATGCATTTTGTATCATCAGGTCTGGTACCGTTCGAACGCGTTATCAAACGCTACACGAACGCGAACCTTCTGTTTACCGTTCGAACGCGTTTACGAACGCTACACGAACGCGCACACACTGAACTGAGTCTGTCTCATCATATTCATGCATAACTGCCTCTTGGTTGACCTTTCTTGTATTATGTAGTCAATCATATCATTTGTATCCCTGCATTTATCCATTCTATGTGTTCTTGGGATGATATTCAAGCATGATTAGGTTGTTAGCATGTTATTTGGTTAATATGTTAATGAGATAGTACTCAAGCATGATTAGGTTGTTCTTAGTTTTCCATATCAGATGATTGAGAAATGTTCATGAGATTGCCATGAGATGTTGCATGTTGTGATGAACTTGTTGATATATGCATGTGAATTTAGAAGCATGATCCTCTTGGAAGTAAATGTTACTTAAACTTGATTAAATTATTACATAAATCCTTTCACTACAAGTGACATAAGTAAGGGACCATTCCGAACCCAACGGTTTGAGGTCTTCCCTTGCGAGGGGTGAGTGCGGCCTTAAATCTCATTTTCCCGGTTCACACCGGGTGGCGACTCCATTAATCTCCGGTTTAGCCCCCGTGGCTACTCCGTACTCCCGACCGGGCCGCGAGCCCGGGACAGCATGCGTCGCTCAGTTTCTGTGTTCCCACAGTCTGGCGACTCCACTGGGATAGAGAATCGGCCCCGAATATTGTCTTGTAATGTTTGGATTTATGTTTTAATTGACCGTGTCTATAGTGAATAAAATAGGGGTTTATTCAAAGGCATTTTAAGGCTAGGTAATGGTTGGGTGTCTTCCTTCATTCACTACCTTTCTAGAAGGAAAAGCTGTGAAGGCACCCATAAAGCCATCTACTCGTAGCCTATTGTGATGGACTAATTTGGAGGACTCGTTGTTTATTCCTGACAACAAGCGATAAGAGCCTAAGAGGCTTGGGTATTTAAGTGAGCCTCGCTCCACCTTCCCTCTGGGGAATCTACAACGGGAAATCCATTTGACAGTCCGTCACACACCATAGCTCATTGGCACGTACCTTAGTGTATAAAAAGGGGTGCGCTCACTTGGTCGCTCGGACCCTTGATTGGGGAGACCTAGTTGTGGGCCATCCTTCGCTGATGAGAGCCTTTGTCTATACTCTTGTGAACCCACCCATAGACCGGGGTTGTATGGTTAAAGTAACAATTATTTCCTTGAGTGTGTGCTTGTGGACCATCCTCATTTGGATGCAGTTGGACCATTGTCAGAAATGCGGACTTGCTGGGCCATTTAAACTAGAGCGAGTTCGTACCTTATGACCATTGGGCCCAAAGCTTCTGAAATGTTGATGGGCCATTCTGTAGAAATTATTGTTGTATGTTTGCATTATCTTTCTTTGTGCTTGTGTTGGGAACATTACCATTTGGATTTAGTTGGGCTCCTTGCCATGAGATGTGAACTCGTTGGGCCATTTAAACTGGGACGAGTTCACTCCTATGACAGTTAGCCCAAAAACTTCTAAAATGATGATGAGCCGATTTGTGTGAAAATTTTAATGAGTTGATATATTTCTTGTATCGCATGCATATCATGCATCTCATGCACCCCATGCATACATACATTATGTTAACCCTTGTGTTCTGAAAGCCATCATAGATTTCCGTTGGGTTAGAAAAAAAGGGAAGACTCACCAAAATACTGAGAACAGACATGAGTGAATCAGATATTGAGGTATCCCGGATAGATCAGTTGGAGAATGGTTTCGCCAAGATTACTGAACAGTTGCAAGCCTTGACTACTGTCATGACAAATATGGTTGTACCCCGTGCTGGGGGAAATTCTGAGAACGTGAGGCGTGATGAGCCTTCGAATGGGTTGGGGGATGATGTCCCCACTTTTGATGATGACATGGCAGAATATGCAACATGCATAGTGATTGGGCAACAGGCAGAATTTCAGAAGCTCCGGGATCAGGTTGAAACAGTTACTCGAAAAATGAGGGGTAAACATGAAGATTTGTTAGATTATGAGGCAATGACGTTCGGAGAACAGCTGCCAGCTCAGTTTAAAATGCCCGATATGGCCAAGTTCAACGGGAATGGAGATCCGAGGGTCCACCTCCGACAATATGTGTCAGTTATGAGTTCAGTAGGCCTAACACAGCGCCAAGCTCAGAAGATGTTTGGGATGTCACTCGAGGGGGCACCTGTGGTTTGGTATCATAGCCTTGAGAAGAAGGTTAAGGAAGATTGGAGGGAACTAGCTGATGTTTTTCTGAAGCAGTATGTTACAGACTTAGAGATTGACTTGTCACTCCGAGATTTGGAGAACACTAAGCAGAAGCCAGAGGAAAGTTTCAAAGAGTATGTGGATCGCTGGAGAAGCCAGCTTTTGAAAATGCAAACTCGGCCTTCAGAGAAAGACCAAATTAAGATGATTATCAAGGGCACCAAGCCCTCTATTTATGGTAAGCTGAGGAGGATGACTTCGATGATTTCTGATTTTCGACAGTTGAGGGAAACTGTCATGGATATTGAGGAAGAGGAGGCTGAAAACAGAAAGTTCTATGGCCAGAATAGGCGGACTTTTGGGGGGCATTCGGAGACTAAGCCCGCTACTGACGAGGTTGCTGCCATCAGGAACCGGCAATTCTCCAACCTTGGTAGACCTTTGTCGAAGGTATTTGAAAAGTTACAGGGACAAGGAATCTTGAAACCCTTAGAAGGCAAGCCACTTCCACACCCCCCACCACCACACATAAATGTGAACCTTTATTGTCACTTCCACCAGCTACATGGCCATGACACCGACAACTGCACCTGCCTCAGGCATGAAATTCAAGATCTCATAGATTCCCATAAAATACCCAACCCATGAAAAAAAACCCTCAACCACCAAGCTTCTTACATGGATGACAGTGAAGAACCATAGGCCGAGGAAGAAGGCAGTGCTGCGGATAATGGAGATGTTCCTCCTAGTCTATTTGATCCAGTTTTTTTTAAAGACATTGATTTTGTTACTTGTTCGAACTCTTTTCTTCAACGATAATAAAGACGTTCATTTCACTGAAACTCTTCTGCAATATGAGTATATTTGAGAAAAGTATTCAACCTTGGTACTATGGAATCCAGTGATGAACACGGGGAACCTTCGAAATAAGCAAACAGAAAAGATAAGATAGACATTCAGAAATTGGGAAATAGAGGCAGTGAAATTATCAGACTTGGAAGGGAATTAGTTCACCGAGCCGATCAACGTAAACAGATTGAAGAAGTAGCTTGTCTGAGGAATTGAAGGCTAAGCAGTCACCAAGAGAATTGACGGAAGACCTAACCCGACGGGATAGGAACATTCATACATGCATACACGTAACACATTTTGCATCCTTTCGTGTTTGTTCTGTTTTGTAATAACATGTTTCAAAGAAAAAAAAGGAAAGAGTCGAATGCAAGCCAACCAGAAGCAGTAACAGTACAATGTCAGCAGTCTTCAGAAATGAATCACATGGGCGAGGCCCATATCAGCAGTATCAGTCTGGGGGCGAGGCCCATATCAGTATCAGTCTGGGGGCGAGGCCCATATCAATAGCAGTTAGGGCTGACGCCCACATCAGCATCAGTATCAGTTTGGGGATAAATCCCGAGGGCCGAGGCCCACACCAGTATCAGTCTGGGGGCGAGGCCCATATCAATAGCAGTTAGGACCGAGGCCCACTTCAGCATCAATTTTGGGGATGAGTCCCAGGGTCGAGGCCCACATCACTATCAGTTTTGGGGATGAGTCCTAGGGTTGAGGCCCATTGCATCACAAGCCGGGAATGGCAATCCAAGAATGGAACAAAGTTCAAGGATGAACAAGCCGAGAATGGCAATCCAAGAATGGAACAAAGTTCAAGAATGAACAAGCTGAGAATGGCAATCCAAGAATGGAACAAAGTTCAAGAATGAACAAGCTGAGAATGGCAATCCAAGAATGGAGCAGAGTTCAGGAATGAACAAGCCGGGAATGGTACTCCAAGAATGGAAGCACGGTTCGGGAATGGACCACCACACAGTAACAGTTCAGGAATGGAAACCCCACAGTAACGGTTCGGGAATGGACATCTCAAAGTAACGGTTCGGGAATGGACCACCTTACAGTAACAGTTCGGGAATGGACACCTCACAGTAACGGTTCGGGAATGGACCACCTTACAGTAACAGTTCAGGAATGGAAAACTCACAGTAACAGTTCAGGAATGGATATCTCACGGTAACGGTTCAGGAATGGGCCACATCACAGCACGGTTCGGGAATGAACCAGAGGTCGCAGCACCTCACCACCCAAATCAACCCAACTCAACTCAACACATGGTAAGTCAAGTGGCAGCTGGCGAGCCAGGTAAGTGAAAATGCATTGCATAACTTTGATAAGATTGTCACTGTTACACATTACACAAGTCCCATCAAAGTGAGGGCGACTGTAGGCACTGCATTTTTACGCATAAGTCCCTATGATGAGTCTCATTTTGGAGACACTACCTTTTAAGTCACGGAGGTCACGGAAAACGGACATCGGAAGGGGAAATTCAGAATAAACAAGGTTCACTGTTTTCGTTCGTGCTGCGTTCGTGTATGCGTTCGAACGGCAAACAGATTGCGGGCGTTCGTGTCGCGTTCGAGGAGGCGTTCGAACGGTGTCGGTAATTCTGGTTTTGCTGCTAGCCTCACATCAAGCCTAATTCGCCCAAGCCTTGGCCCACACGCCCTAGCCCACTTAAAACACATATTTAACACATGGTGAAATCAAAACAAATCTAAAAATCACATACCAAATTAAAAAAGATGTCATGCCTAATTAAAATCAATCAACCAATTATATTCCCAATCAAATATATTGTATTCCTAAACCAAGCCAATCAAATATTCAACCCTCCTAATCTAAACCAATCTTGTCTCCATCAAATCCCTTGCTTTCCTTGTCCAACACCAAATCAAATCCTCTCTTTAATGCCAAAATCTCATTCCTTGTGAGACAAGGTGAAGCTCTAGCCTCTCTCTATATAAACCACACCTCTCCAAGGCATCCCCCGGCTAGTACACGCCCATTACAAAAAAGAAGCAAAAAATTTCCAACCCCTAACAAAGACATGCACTCCCCTAGCTGATACACATAAGAGACACACAACTCACACAAATGACAACACACCAAGAGCCCTAGCCACTTACGGCAATAACAAGAAGAAAAACACAAATAATCCATTTCATCTCCCCCACTCCACAACCGAAAACAGCAGCCCCTACACCTCCTAAAACAGCCCATACAACAGCCCTAAAACACGCATACAGCAGCCCTAAACACACACATAAAACATCCCTCGAACCACACCATAACACCACCGAAAATCACATCCAAAACAGTAGCCAAAACATCCAAAAAACAGTAACTAAAATACATCAGCAAAACAGTAGCAACGGCAGCGAATCGGAGTCAAAAGCAGCAGCAAAAGACGGGGAACGACGACTCAAAACAGTAAGACAACGAACGAGAGCAGTGAACCAGTGAACCGGAAAAGTTGCGGAGCATCCACCCTTCCGACGATCGTGTACCGTACATCCGAGAGGTGATTTAAAAGGTTAGACCTGAGGGCACTTTTCTCATTAGTTTATATTCGTCTTTTTTGATTGTTTATTGAATTCCATTCGCATGAGAGTCGTTTGTGGATGCATGTTGTGGCTTGAATGAAATGGAAAATGTGTTGCCTCTTGTGGTATATAGGATGGAAACCCGGACATAAATTTCATAGCCGATTTCGAATGGACGGTAGTATGATCTGTACTCGGGATACAACTCCACGTACCACTTGAGTAAACGGCACCCTCTTTTGTTTTGTGTTGCTTTGGTTTATTTATTTTTCGTCACTTGAATTCTGCATGTTGCTTATTTATGCATGATTCAATCGAGCGCATGGGCTTAGTAAGTGGAATGAAAGATCCCTTATGGGGAGGGGTTTAAAGCCCTTTACCACGATGCTTTGCCGCGCCGGTTGATGTGTGTTCGGTTGAATGCGAGATACGTTCAATCGGGCATACTAAGTTTGATATTATTGCTTTTAATTCTTTGTAGCATGCATGATTCAATCGAGCGCATGGGCTTAGTAAGTGGAATTGAAAGATCCCCTATGGGGAGGGGTTTAAAGCCCCTTACCACGATGCTTTGCCGCACCGGTTGATGTGTGTTCGGTTGAATGCAAGATACGTTCAATCGGGCATACTGAGCTTGACATTATTGTCTTTATTCTTTGTGTTGCATGCATCAGGTCTGGTTCCGTTCGAACGCGTTCTCGAATGCTACACGAACGCGAACCTTCTGTTTACCGTTTGAACGCGTTCTCGAACGCTACGCGAACGCACACACACTTTCTTGGTCTTATCATGCATCAGGTCTGGTTCCGTTCGAACGCGTTCTCGAACGCTATACGAACGAGAACCTTCTGTTTTCCGTTCGAATGCGTTTTACGAACGTTACTCGAACGCGCATGCATTTTGTATCATCAGGTCTGGTACCGTTCGAACGCGTTATCAAACGTTACACGAACGCGAACCTTCTGTTTACCGTTCGAACGCGTTTACGAACGCTACACGAACGCGCACACACTGAACTGAGTCTGTCTCATCATATTCATGCATAACTGCCTCTTGGTTGACCTTTCTTGTATTATGTAGTCAATCATATCATTTGTATCCCTGCATTTATCCATTCTATGTGTTCTTGGGATGATATTCAAGCATGATTAGGTTGTTAGCATGTTATTTGGTTAATATGTTCATGAGATAGTACTCAAGCATGATTAGGTTGTACTTAGTTTTCCATATCAGATGATTGAGAAATGTTCATGAGATTGCCATGAGATGTTGCATGTTGTGATGAACTTGTTGATATATGCATGTGAATTTAGAAGCATGATCCTCTTGGAAGTAAATGTTACTTAAACTTGATTAAATTATTACATAAATCTTTTCACTACAAGTGACATAAGTAAGGGACCATTCCGAACCCAACGGTTTGAGGTCTTCCCTTGCGAGGGGTGAGTGCGGCCTTAAATCTCATTTTCCCGGTTCACACTGGGTGACGACTCCATTAATCTCCGGTTTAGCCCTCGTGGCTACTCCGTACTCCCGACCGGGCCGCGAGCCCGGGACAGCATACGTCGCTCAGTTTCTGTGTTCCCACAACTGGATTTGACCGGTTTTTTTATTACCCGATTTTTATCGATTAATCAAACCAAACTCATGATTGATCCCCGATCCAACTGATCAATCAGTCCGGTTTTCAAAACAGTCAAGCTTCATTCTAAGCTTTCCATTGTCATGTAACAACCTATTTTCTATTTCTCTATCATCTTTTAAAAGATTAATTATTATCAAAACATAAACATGTAATTCCTTATTCTATTGTTGACGACCCGATACACTATTCAGATATTGTCTGTTTTGAAAGTATGGTATCCTAATAATCCGGCCAGCCCTCGGACCTTCGTCACAATTTTATTATTGACGTGGATTACAAACCCACCCAAATTTGTTATAATTCCATGCATCTAACTTAATCGAAAAGCTAATTTTAGAATTAAGGGTTATCTTATACTTATATTTAGAGACTAAGATGACTTCTCAACTAATGTGAGATACCTCAACACTCTCTCTCTCGTGCATGATAACCATTTGACTGACCCATATCACTTAAATATTCAATGTATATCCACTCGTGTATGAAATTGATTATAATACCATATTATACTATCTTCATAGTTCAGAATCGAGCATTACTTTATACTTATTGTTGATGGTGGAAATCAAGGATGATACATCAAACAGTTGACCAAATACAAATATGGGATTTGCCTTTTCCAAAAGGGAAAGATAAGAAGTGTTAGCCACTCATAGGTTGTACGGGCCAAATTTGGGCCAAGGGCAATTTTGTCCTTTTACTCCCGGCCCAAGTTTCTACCCCAGAAGGAAGCCCGATGATTAAAGTGAATAGTGGCCTAGAGATTCATAAGCCCAAGCCCAATGTGGAGCCACGTAGCACCCAGGTTCATTAATGCCACCCACAAGCCATCCGTTCCAACCTGCAAGCAGTAATGGCACTTCATTAAGTTGACTGTTACTATGTTCTAAACGGGAAAATAATCAAAAGACAATCAATAAAGGCACACGTTACTACACCATGGATATTTAAGGAACATGACTCCAAGAGGAAGTGGATCCAACTTCTAGCTCTCCTACCCATAGCTTTGGGACATTCTCAAGCTCGCCACTCCTGCCACTTACCGCCCTCACGGCATTCAACGGAGTGCAAGGTAGCATCTAACCTTGACCTTCCATCTATTACTACCTTTGTTCATTTACTGACTTGGGCGTCGGAGTGCCCCCGGCACCCACCACACGGTGGGCAGTACTCCCGCTCACTCTACACCTTTGTTTTGCAGGATCGCTAGCGCCCCCAACTACAAATTCTCGATTGTGGACCTCGGGCAAAAACCAGCGTCTACAATTTGGCGCCCACCGTGGGGCCTAGCGATTCATTGCATGCACAAATCTCTCCATCTGCGATCCTTTGAAACTTTGTTAATGCTTTAACCATTACTTATATGGCATCATGCAACGACCATACTCCAGATCTTTATAATCACCAAATTAACCATCCTCCAAAGATAATCACAAGCATTGGAACACATTTCTTCAACATCCCCAAAGGCCTGAGGCTACGGGTCACCCCATCAAGAGAAGCTTTCAACAAGCGAAAATTCACGCCAGACGACCACCCACTAAATCACTAATGAAGAAACCATGTCTCTCCAGCAGACCGATCACAATAAGTCACCTTCTTCATGCGAAAGGAAATGCACGAGTTCAAAAGAACTACGTAGAAGGATCATCATCAATATCTCACTACATATGAAGCGGGGTGGACGATATGAGGAAGATTTCCCGGTCGATATCGCACAGATGAAGACTCGAAAAGGGCATCCCACTCGACATTAATTATACAAAGACGTGATGTGAAGACATTTCAGTCGACGTGTATGAATGGAGCTCTGGTGTTGGGGCAACCCACTCGACATTATCAGGTATGACTTGTGACTTTTTAAGAATATATCAGTCGACATCCACAATGTGTAGCTTAGGATTTGTCAAGGATGTCTCAGTCAACATACAATATGTGGTTAAACACTTATTTAAAGATCATATTTGATACTACATATTAGATGATTGTCGAGTGAGATCCTTTGTTTAGTTCTAGACAATTTTTAATTGTAGTATCTTATCATACGGACCCCGCTCTATTGTTATGGGATAAATCCTCGTACGACACCCTTAGTCCTTTGACAAGTGGTATGAAGATGATCCTGGTTCCCATCATGTACGGTGAAGTATAGACTCTCATGTTCAATCCCCATGCCTGGTGAAGTAGGAGACTATCATAACTTCATGGGCATGTCTGGTTGACTTGGGATATTTTGAGAGGAAAAATCTGGACATTCATCTAGTAAGCCAATTGTAGCCTATTGGATATTTATCAGGCCCAATATACAATGGTTATGTTGATCTTCACAGATCCTAAGAAATGGCCTTTTTTTTAAAAAAAATTACCATTGGCTCAAAATTAAAAAAAAAAAAAACCAAGCGGATTTGCAATACTTGACGAAAAGAAAGCCCACTGCAAAGTGGGTGCCAACTACCACATGCAGAAGAAGTTGTATTAAAGGGTCAAATGCAAGCAAAGCTATGATGCATACAAGGAATAAATGGCCCCAACGAGCCTACTGCCAAATTAACCAGTCCACTCGACGAAGCTACACACACAATTTTCAATTGCATGGGATCCAAGAGGAGCTTACAAAGATATTAAATGTTACATGCACGAAGAGAATGAGCCAATGCATGGGAGACCAGAACTATTCATATGTATGACTATAAAATATGGATATCTATCACAAATGGTACCTCCACAAAATAACAATATTATTATCCAGCCCAGTCGACACTGTGAGCATGTGATGTTGAAGTACAGTCTCAACTCATCATGTGGTAAAGAGGTTTACTCAGCCGCCCAAAATCATTTGAATTTCCGAGTACTCACAATTAATTTTGCACCTGAGAAGTTCAAAGGTTGTTCTGGTTTACCCATTTCATTAGGCTACGGGCAATATAGTCTTGATATTCAAACTTAAGTCATTGCTCTCTTAGTGATTCCTTCGAATAGCTGGGGGGCATATCTCAAAAATTTCGACTTTGTGGCTTGTTTCACAAGCGTGGAGAATCTCAATTTCCTTACATGATACTCAATTATGGGACATCATTCTCCTCAGATTCCAGGCCGATAGTCTACAACGATGACGACGACAGCAAAACAGAGCCTCGTTGATTTTCACTATCGTCGCTAACGCTCTTGCTGTTACTGTCGACTCATTCAATACCCAAAAGGCTTATCCACCTCATTCCTCTCCGACGCCCACGACCCCTCATTTACTCCGACGCCTATACATAACTCTCTCTCCCCTTCGTCGTTTCTCTAACAAAAGAGGAAGAACCAATTGACACCCACGCACTTCCATCACCCAGTGGCCTGGTGACAAATTGCTCAACTGTGAAGGAGGAAAAGAGTACCCGCACTCGGTGGCGTCGTCCGTAGTGCTGTAGTAGATGAATACAGAGTGTGGCAGGACCAGAAAGTACGCCTGAGCAAGCCTTTGCCACTAAGAAAACGACAGACTATTCGAAAGGAATATGAAAGGAAGCGGGAGTGACAGCATCTAGGATCCGGCGGTTCGAGCTCGCCGTATTCTGTGGATTCGAAGAAATCTCCTCAGCTTAGTTGTTTTGGCAATTTAGGGCAAGATTTTATTCTTCATGTTATTAGAGTAGCTGTTGGTGAGGGCATGGGCTAGCCTTGCCTGTCGTTTGGCCCATTTGTGTGGGCTTTGGACTACTCCTAAATTTTTTGAGTAGATCCCTTAGTTTACTAGTCTGTGTTCTGATCTGCCGCGTCACTTTGTGTCCACTATTAGACTGAATTGAAATTGTACGAGAGCTAAAAACAACATGTCGTCTCAACATAAGGACCGACCCAAAAACCCATTCCACGATAATGCCCTTCACAAAAACCACAACCCATGTTGTTGTCGTTAGTGGTTGGAAAATTCTCTTTGACGTTCTTTTGCTTGGATAGGCCCAAAAGTGATATGCTCAGCTCATTTAAATTTTTCTTCTTCTGTATGGTTGAATTACCACTTTGTGCTGCATTCATTCGACATTAGCAAGGTAATCACATGTCAGTCTACTCACAAGGCTTATAGTGTCAGATTAATGTCGAGTCAAGGTATTAAGAACTAGTTTGTCTGGATGATAAGTGAACAATTGGTTTATGAAGGGTCCGACACAAATAATTCAGCGGCCTATCCAACTCTTGGACCAATCTATCATTTGGGCCGAGGATGCATGCATACAAATTATATTCTCTTCCTCAAATATTTTATATTCAGGAGTACCATTTATAATCAGTTTTTGTTTGGAATTGATACCATTGATTGGGGGATTTCCTTTCGACGCAACCAAGATATTGTCGAATGAAGTATTCCTTAATTTCTTGAGCCTACAACAGCATGTGGGCTGGCTTCATAAGGCTTGGAAATGAGTGAATATGCTACTCGACAAGACTAATATGCAAGCTAGGCATTTGACGAATCTTCCACACAGTAGGACACAAATAAATGAGTGTATTCTGAACCTTCATTTGGTTCAGTCGACCGGGGACATCCCCCATAGACTCATGTTGAGTCAAAGTTGTAGACATGGATTACACATGTCGTATGACTTATATCTTCCTGGACTCATCAAGTCCAGTCGACCGGGGACATCCCCCATAGACTCACGTCGAGTCAAAGTTGTAGACATGGATTACCCATGTCGTATGACTTATATCTTCATGGACTCATCAAGTCCAGTCGACCGGGGACATCCCCCATAGACTCACGTCGAGTCAAAGTTGTAGACATGGATTACCCGTGTCGTATGACTTATATCTTCCTGGACTCATCAAGTCCAGTCGAACGGGGACATCCCCCATAGACTCACGTCGAGTCAAAGTTGTAGACATGGATTACCCATGTCGTATGACTTATATCTTCCTGAACTCGTCAAGTCCAGTCGACCGGGGACATCCCCCATAGACTCATGTCGAGTCAATTTCTAGACATGGATTACACATGTCGTATGAATTATACCTTCCTGGACTCATCAAGTCCAGTCGACCGGGGACATCCCCCATAGACTCATATCGAGTCAAGTCGTAGGCAGAAATTACACATGCCGAATGACTATTATCTTCCTGGCTTCATCAAGTCCAGTCGACCGGGGACATCCCCTGTAGACTCATTTCGAGTCAACTTGTAGACATGGAAGGCACATGTCGTATGACTAATATTCTGACCTTCATCGGGTCCAATTGATTGGGTACTTCCCCAATGGCTCTTGTAGAGTCAAGTTGATAACTTGACATTTGTTTGGTTCAATCAGAAGGCAGCATCAACGCTCGAGTACACCAACATAATATGACATCATCCCACGCGACCCATGCGTCAAATACTCTCCAAGCCAAGGACTCATTGACTTAGAGAGTAGGGGACAAACTGTACGGGCCAAATTTGGGCCAAGGGCAATTTTGTCCTTTTACTCCCGGCCCAAGTTTCTACCCCAGAAGGAAGCCCGATGATTAAAGTGAATAGTGGCCTAGAGAGTCATAAGCCCAAGCCCAATGTGGAGTCACGTAGCGCCCAGGTTCATTAATGCCACCCACAAGCCATCCGTTCCAACCTGCAAGCAGTAATGGCACTTCATTATGTTGACTGTTACTATGTTCTAAACGGGCAAATAATAAAAAGACAATCAATAAAGGCACACGTTACTACACCATGGATATTTAAGGAACATGACTCCAAGAGGAAGTGGATCCAACTTCTAGCTCTCCTACCCATAGCTTTGGGACATTCTCAAGCTCGCCACTCCTGCCACTTACCGCCCTCACGGCATTCAACGGAGTGCAAGGTAGCATCTAACCTTGACCTTCCATCTATTACTACCTTTGTTCATTTACTGACTTGGGCGTCGGAGTGCCCCCGGCACCCACCACACCGGTGGGCAGTACTCCCGCTCACTCTACACCTTTGTTTTGCAGGATCGCTAGCGCCCCCAACTACAAATTCTCGATTGTGGACCTCGGGCAAAAACCAGCGTCTACATAGGTTCGGCGGAAGTCTAGACGCAGTCCTCAGTATTAGATCAACCGTGTCATGTGCTTCAAACACGGCTTCCATAAATCGACCGCATCAATTCTGTGGTTCGGTTCGGGCCCATTCGTTTCCTTTGTTAAGTACTTCGAAAGGGCTCAGACAGCACAAGACATGACAAAAGAGGTTCGGTAGGTTCGGCAGATGATTAGGCCGACCACTTGTCACCGACAGAAGCCTCGAGAAGGTGATTCTCCTTTACACGCGTCATCTCCCGAAAACACCCACCAGACAGCAATCATCACTAAATGCATTTGGCAGCAGAAAGTCAAACTGATGCGATGGGATGTCAGAGAGCAGATTCACTTTCGGCAAAAGCATGCATAGGGCAGAGAGCTTAGTAAATGAAGCAGATTCACGTGGAAGGATCCGCAGTATGAAGAACAGTAGCCGCCTCAGTTTTGCCGCTTCAGACTTAGTATATATATAACGAAATGTCTTTTTGTAAGAGATATACACAAAAAAGGAAAAAGAGATTTAGAAAGCTTTGTAATTCCCTTTGTAATATAGCTCGGCTCCCATATTGCCCGACCACAAACAGGTCGGTTTGAGCCCATTTCATTAGTAAAACACCACATGTTTTGTGCCCGTGGATGTAGGCTGGATTTTATCCGCCGAACCACGTTAACTTCTTGTGTCAATCCGTATGTTTTTCTCCCTCTTCCAAAGTTTGCTTTTGGTTGTCCTCATAACCAAATAAATTCACTGCTGGAGGAAGGTTGAATCCCGGGAACAATACATTTTCGTTATTGTCCCTGAGACGAAAACCAGCCGTCAACAGTTGGCGCCGTCTGTGGGGTAGAACAAAAAGCAACTCGCGTTGTGAGACGATGGTGGAAGGTGAAAGTTGCGATTTTCACAAGCAGCTCAACAGCAGAATAGGTGGGAGGAAGAAAGGGTTCATACGGACGAAGATCTTTTCTTGTTGAATTGTGGAATGAAATGTAAAAATGTTGGCCAACAGACACCCATCCGGGGTGAATTGTTGAATGAAATGTAACGAGGGGGATGGGTTACATCCGTTGGCGGTAGCTGACCAGGCTCCTCAGTAGGAAGGAACTATACTTCCTGAACTACCGATCGCCAGCTTCGCAAGTTACTTGTGCTGGGGGACCGATCAGGGAGCTAGTCAGCCAATGGCAAGGTGAACGCCCAACGGGTGAGGTGAAAATTGGTGAGGCGGTCTTCCCTGAACTAGGAATAAAGAAGGTAAAAGCCTTCCGGGAAAGCCACGCAGAGCAGAGACTGAAGACCTCGCCCAAACACCCAGGGATGCACTCAGCGAGCCAGACGTCGGGAAAATGCATTGCCGAAGGAGCACCGACGAAGCGCCTGGTTCAGCAGACCCTGTGATCTTGCTCGGAAACCTTGGGATCAAGTTCAGATCGGGGATCCCAACGGAGCGCCTGATGCAGGAGCCAGCCTGAGTGTGAAGTTTACAACTCTGGCATACGCATCGGGAGTTTTCGGAGCTCGGATCAGAAGATGCGGTTGGGCCGCAAAGCAGAAGACAGAAGAAAATAAATGTAAAAGCCTCTCTTAAAATGTCCCGCAAAGAGTTGTAAGAAGGGCAGTATGTCCTTTAAAATATGAATAAAACTATGCATGGCAACGGGCCGGGCTCGGGCCGGGCTTTGCTAAGCCCGGCCCGGGCTGTCATCGGGCCGGGCCGGGCCGGCCCGGTCGGGCTCGGGCTCGGGCCGGGCTTGGCCCGGGCCCGATTTCTATATTATAAAAAATTATAAAAATAAAAATTTTATTATATAAATATATATATTTTATAAATAAAAATATTTATTTATTTATTTTAAGTCCGGACCCGATTTTTTTATTATAAAAAATTATAAATATAAAAAAATTTTGGGTCATTATCCGGATTTTTATTAAGTCCGGGCTTTTTGGGTTGAGCCCGGCCGGGCCCGGGCCCGAGTCGGGCCCCAATTTTGAAGCCCGGCCCGGGCTTTTTTCACCTCGGCCGGGCCAAAGCCCGCCGGGCCGAACCGGGCCGGGCCCTTTTTTGCCATGTATAAATAAAACTCTCTTTTTTCTTAAGAAACTTGCATATCGCTTGTTTGTTAATTAAACATGAAAGTTGTTTTCGTTATTTATTTTGACATGCTCGATGCGAAGGTAATGATTTAAGGTTAGAAAGAGCACCAAACCCGTGGCACGCCAAACACATGTGTCATTATCGAACCCCCGGGTAAAGTGCGCTGACCTGGCTCTTTTCATTCTAAGTGGGAGATACTACAAGGGATGAAGTGCATGAGGGAACGCGTGAACCCTCGTGGCGGGATCAGACTCCCGAGGCCGGAGCGTAACTACCCCATGACTTGCATCTATGTTAAGGCTCGGGGCTGAATTTGTCCCGCTGAGGCCTCTGTGTGCCACCGGCTTGGGGCTGGACTCGTTCCGCCGAGGCTTCGTGGTGTCAGCTCGGGGCTGGATTTGTTCCGCCGAGGTCGCTGAGAGATTATGAGTTATGTTTTGGAGACCTCGGGCAGGACGCTGTTTTGAGGCATCAGTGCTGTTATTTACACTTGTGAGATTTCTCGTTTGGGGTATGTGCTAAGTCACCCCTGTCTTTTACTAATTTTGTTCTAAACCTTTGTTTTTGTTTTTCGCTGGTCTGGTAAGGGGACAACCACGCCAGAGTCAGTAGAGCCTCGAAGGTTGATTTGTTTCCCTTCCGTGTAAGTCTTGGGAATTATTCAGTTCAGGGCTGGATTCCGTTCCGCCGAGACCATGAGATTATTCGGTTCGGGGCTGGATTCTGTTCCGCCGAGAGCATGAGATTATTCGGTTTGGGGCTGGATTTGTTCCGCCAAGATTTCAATTACTCAGCTCGGGTTTGGGGTAATTCCCACCGAGCTGATTCTTCAGACTGGGGATGTATCATTCCCCCAGGTCCAAGTACTCTACTCAGCTCGGGTTTGGGGTGATTCCCACCGAGTCTGATTCTTCAGACTGGGGATGTATCATTCCCCCAGGTCCAAGTACTCTACTCAGCTCGGGTTTGGGGTGATTCCCACCGAGTCTGATTCTTCAGACTGGGGATGTATCGTTCCCCCAGGTCCAAGTACTCTACTCAGCTCGGGTCTGGGGTGATTCCTACCGAGTCGGATTCAGACTCAAGTGGATTTATCATCAGCTCGGAAAGGAAAGTGTTCGTTCTACGGCCAGGTTCGATGATGATTGGGTTCAAAATCGAGACGTCAGGTTCAGGCTCGACAAAACAGATTTTAGCTTTAGTCGCGGATACCTCGGGAAAAAAGATTGGAACTTCAGACGATCGCTCCTCAAAGACTAAAAATATGGGTACAGTGGTCGTGGGCTCGGAATATCGACTTCGCTCGGGAAGAAGAGTGAAAGAAGAACTAAAGACAGTATTCGGGTCATTGACGGACGAACGGCCTAAAAACAGTCAGGGAAGAAGACCTGATACATGTGCAAAGGTATATTCTTCATGGTTCCAAAAACAACCACCAGCAGGGTGAAGGGTTCGGCGATTTTTTATAGTTCCCGGCATCAACTCACAAACTCATTGATACCGAGAACTAGGGGATAGATGTTGATGGTGGAAATCAAGGCATGATACATCAAACAGTTGGCCAAGGACAAAGATGGGATTTGCCTTTTCCAAAAGGGAAAGATAAGAAGTGTTAGCCACTCCTCGGTTCGGAGGAAGTCTAGACGCAGTCCTCAGTATTAGATCAACCGTGTCATGTGCTTCAAACACGGCTTCCATAAACCGACCGCATCAATTCTGTGGTTCGGTTCGGGCCCATTCGTTTCCTTTGTTAAGTACTTCGAAAGGGCTTGGACAGCACAAGACATGACAGAAGAGGTTCGGTAGGTTCGGCAGATGATTAGGCCGACCACTTAGTCACCGACAGAAGCCTCGAGAAGGTGATTCTCCTTTACACGCGTCATCTTCCGAAAACACCCACCAGACGGCCATCATCACTAAATGCATGTGGCAACAGAAAGTCAAACTGATGCGATGAGATGTCAGAGAGCAGGTTCACTTTCGGCAAGAGCAGGCATAGGGCAGAGAGCTTAGTAAATGAAGCAGATTCACGTGGAAGGCTCCGCAGTATGGGGAACAGTAGCCGCCTCAGTTTTGCCGCTTCAGACTTAGTATATATATAAAGAAATGTCTTTTTGTAAGAGATATACACAAAAAAGGAAAAAGAGATTTAGAAAGCTTTGTAATTCCATTTGTAAGACAGTTCGGCTCCTATATTCCACAACCACAAACAGGTCGGCCTGAGCCCATTTCATTAGTAAAACACCACCTGTTTTGTGCCCGTGGATGTAGGCTGGATTTTATCCGCCGAACCACGTTAACTTCTTGTGTCAATCCGCGTGCTTTTCTCCATCTTCCAAAGTTTGCTTTTGGTTGTCCTTATAACCAAACAAATTCACTGCTGGAGGAAGGTTGAATCCCGGGAACAATACATTTCCGTTATTGTCCCTGAGACGAAAATCAGCCATCAACACTTATATTTTTGAAAATTAAAATCATTTCTCAACGGATTTGAGATATTTTTATCTAACACATCAAAGCATCCTTCCCCATATCGGATATTACAAAATACAAACCATACCTGGCAGAGCATATATAAAATTGCCTCAACAAAAACCAACAGAGGGTAAATAATAAACAAGCAAACAAAAAGGTACAGGTGGTTGAAAATGTTAAAATGAAAGGACAAGAAACAACATGTTACTTGTCTTTTTTGGGGGTGGCAACTGGCAAGGATGATTTCTGAAGGATTTATATTTGCTGTCCCGTACAATAACTTGACTGCGAAGGGTAGCCACGTGGTTGTTAATTAAATGGCTACACTGGACTGGATTGCAAGGGTAGGCCAAAATAATCCAACAAATCAAATGGGAAACAGTAGTGGCACTCCACCCATACGTAATATTGAGAAATAAGAAATAGTTGCTGTGTTGTGACCTTTGTAATTATTACCAAGAATTGGACAGCGGACACTCCCTTTAAGAGTGCTTGCCATGATTTTTCCATTTAACATAATAATGCAAACTTCTGGAATTGCCTTTTCTTTCTAGAAAAACTAATTGCTTGGCGTTAGGTAGAGTGTCTATGGACTTCAAAGAACGAGACGTGATTTAGTGGTATATAGTTTATGATCTTGTCTTAAAGTCTTGGGTTCGAATTTAGGGAATTTATTTCTTGTAAGAGTATGAGACAAGTAATTTGACGACGTTATTTCTAACGATTCCAAAAAAAAAAAAACAAAAATGTAGAGTTTCTATGATGAATTATTTGATTGTAGAAATTTCCATGACCAAAACCCTAGCTAGTAGTGGAGCTTTCTTGGTTTACCTTTGGAAGTTAGATCTTTCTCTTTACAGTTAAATGTAATTCTTGCAGAGCGAAAACGACACCGTGCATTTGTCTCTAGTAGCGGAGTCATATATATATTTGGTAGGGATAATCGTCTCACTCAATTCGAAATTTTGTTAAATTATTTTATATAAATTAATAAAAAAAAATTATTTATTAATAAAATAATTTTAATATACCTCCACTAAAATGATTTGTTAAAATCGTAATTTTCCTCTCCTGAATTAAAATTTTGAGTTTATATGTTTTTGGCCTCTCTCCCGTGCAGTCCCTTCCATTGCTTTAAGCCTTTATTTAATTGCCATGTGTCTAACAAGTGTCCCCTTTTGTCAAACCAGGAACAGTATCACAAATTATGAAGTATATCGGCATAGAGTAACAATAGCTTCTATAGTGGCACTCAATGTTGGATAATAAATTCTAGGGATATTATCATTTTTACACATGAAAATTGATTAATGTATGTAAAATTTTTAAATAAATTTTATTTTTACACTCATGTTTCAGTTAAATTTTATATGTAAAATTGAACCTAAAAAAATAAATTAATATATTAATTGAAATTTTAGGTGTAAGATCGAATTTGTTTAAATTTTTTAAATTTATCCAAATATAAATCAATTTTCTGGTGTAAAAATGATAATTTCTCTAAATTTCATGAAGAATTATTATTTACCATAAAACCAATAAGCTTGTTTACAATTAGTCCAGCCGCAATTAAAAATTTAGATTTAATCGTCCAACTTGCGAAATGACGTATTGAGTTAGGAATCGTTTATTCGTTCAATTCAATTCACTTTAAAGCGAATGCGAATTTGAAAAAATGGATTTGTTTAATAAATTGGCAAATTCGATTCGATTTATTTATTAAACGAATCAAATACAAATTTAAGCTCATTGATTTGTTTAGGATTCGTTTTATTATTTTCTTTTACTAGTTATTGTTATTTTTCAATTAAGATTCGAAAAATTATGGCTGATTATCATAGAAAAATAATATTATCAATATTTGGTAAGGTATTTTTAGTAAATATATTAATTACATATTTCATATATATATATATATAATAAAAGAGAATGGTGTTGAAGGAAAGAGAGTGTATCCAACGACTCTCTTTATGTGGCTTAATTGACGGCCCAGATCATTTCATTGGTAATTGGAGGAAAGAGAGTGAATTGATTGATGGAAATGGTAAAAAAAATTCAAATTTTCAAATTAAAAAATAGAAATTTAAAATAAAATCATTTAATTAAAAAATAAAATCATTTAATTCTGTAACACCGTGCCGTAGGCACGGGCAAATACTATAATATCGTGCCGTAGACACGGCCAAATACTATAACACCGTGCCGTAGGCACGGGCATCATTTAATTAAAAAATAAAATCATTTAATTCTGTAACACCGTGCCGTATGCACGAGCAAATACTGTAACACCGTGCCATAGGCACGGGCCAAATACTGTAACACCGTGCCGTAGGCACGGGCAAAAACTAGTATATATATATATATATATATATATATATATATATATATATATATATTTATGAAGAATTAATGTAAATAAGTTATGATAAATTATGTTATTGAATAATATCATGACTAAACGAATTTTCGTATTCGATTCATTTACGAATCGAATACGAATCTTGATATTAATATTCGTTTAATAAACAAATCGAATACGAATCTATCACATTTTGATACGATTCGTTTAAGATTCGATACAAATTCAATTCGTTGATTCGTTTTATCATCCCTAGTATAACATGAGAATCTAATAATTATTACACTATTGTCGTCGCTTATTTAAAAAATAAAATAAAGAAAACGAAAGTCTTCTTTTTCCATATTTAGTAAATATTATATTTTTCTTTTGTTGACTTTTAATTTAAAATTAAATATCTCCTAAAATATAAAATATTTCATAAAAAATATATTATTGATATACAAATTATAAATTTTAAAACAAGTATTATTATTTATATATTTTAGTGAAGGAAAAAATGGGGCAAAATGACATTTACATTTATAAAATATTGATAATTTCAGACCAAATATTTTCAAGCACCTATTTATCTTTCATTTATACTCCAAACCACAATATGTAAAAATCTACATATTGCTAACATTTATGCCTATAACTTTAATCAAGTAACCTCTCTTAAGTTCGGACTTCTGCTAGGTCAAATTATCACATCCCAAGATTTTCGGGACATGATCAACAAGAGAATACATGACCATTTTCTTGAGCCTCTGACTTGACCTTGCAACATCTGATTGAACTTAAACTAAATATATATCTTCATTACCAATAGCACACATATAATTACATATACAAATAATGACCTGTTAATAAGCATATTTATTACAATTACATTTTTTTTTTTAAACCTATTCAATGTCTCAGCATACAGTTATATATACACACAACATGCATAATACACATGACACCATTCGGCCTTTCGGACTATCTTGATGACTATATTAAATATGTAGATCCCGTGATATGTATCCCTAATGACTGCAGTTGGTTTCCATCTCTTCCAAACTTGAGTGTTTGGAACCTGAATCTATGTCTATATCAAGGCTAGTGTTGAACCTGCAATCATAACTGAAACTATGGGAAGGGGTGTAAGTCGTTTATACGACCTAGCGAGTGAATGCTGATAGTGAAAAATGATATAAAATATTTTGCATTGTATAATAACTGAGCTATAGGAAACATTTATTAAGCTTGAAAACATGGTTAACTAAAATACATGTGATTCATAAAAACATGTATAAGAAAAATAGCTGCCATGAAATAGCTCACCAGTGTCGTGGTCTGGGAGCGTGTAGCCGACCTAGTGGGACCTGGTATCGCGTAGGAAGGGGAACATGAACATGAACATACATGAGCCTATGGGGGTGATCAGTGCCCCATGAAACATTTTGTCTAGTATAATACTGAAGGTTGTCCGAAAGTATCCGAAAATAAATGTGTGCTATAATAGTAGAAATATCACCGGATTTTCAAAAAATAATTTTACGATCACGAAAGCACTCATGCGTGGGTAAACCGATACTGTCTCAGGCTCTTATAACACTACAAGAAAACTGTGAAATAGAGACGAATTTTTCCGTCTCTATTCCTCGCTATTGGGCCACTAGCGACGGAATAGAGACAGAAATATTTCGTCTCTATTTGTTCGTCGCAAAAAGAATAGCGACGGATTAGTGTTTCCGTCGCTAAATACAGAGACAGATTCCGTCGCTATTTAGAGACGGTGTTATTCCGTCGCTAAATTACGACAGAATGCATTCCGTCGCTAAATTGAGACGGAATGTATTCCGTCACTAAATTGCGACGGAATACATTCCGTCTCTAAATAGAGACGGCTAACTATTCCGTCGCAATTTGCGTTTCAATGCCTCTTTTTCAATTATGAAATGGTCATTTTTTATATTTTTAAGAAATTAAATTTATTTTAAACAATATTATTAATATTAGTAAAATTATAAAATAAATATATTAATTACATAAATTATTAAATAAACACAACAAATAATAAAATAAAAATTTTATTACATAAACGTTATAATGTGTAAAAAAAAGTACAACATAAAAAAATATATATAACTTAATCCTCTTTATCTCTCTGCTCACAATTAGTTGGCGGATCAGGTGGACCTGAAGAGGAAGGTTGTGAACTCAAGTCTCTCTCCATCTGAAAACACCGCTCCATATTTGCGATCTTCTGTTTGAGATCAAGCACCTCTTCATTTCTCTTCTGCTGCTCTTCCTCTAGTCGGCGGTGTATCTCTTCATTCAATCGTTGTTGCATAGTCTGCATCCAATCCTAACTCGCTCTTGCACCCGTTGCTCAAATGTATCATCAAAATTTGTACCGTAGTACGATCTACCTGAGCTGCGTAACGAATCTGGATATGAAAGCGATGCAAGAGAGCCGAGACCGTACACTCGGCGTTTCTTAGTATCCGCTCCGACGACATTTAAGTATAGGCGATTGGTGTCGGGCTGAGTCTCAAGCTCACCAGACTCCTCTGAAAACTGAGATGTATTCGCTATCATTTGCTCTACAGCAGCCTACCAGTAATAAAAATATATATAAGAAAAAAAAATAAAAATGAAAAGAAAAAAGAAAAAATATTTAATTTATAAACAAAAATTACACTAATGTCGCTCGATCTCTTGGCAACAAAAGTACCATCTTTCTTTGTGTGCATATGCTTAAACACCTCATAGCCTGTGGGTGCACGTCCTAACTGAGATTCATATTTAAAAAAATGAAGAATTAATAAATCAGTTTAATAAAAGTAATAAAAATTATTCGCATGTTTTAAAAAACTCACAATATCAATAGAATGTTGAATTGTAGACTTCGAGCCACCGGTGTGTTTAGAAACACATGATCATTCTCCAGCTTTCTCAGTGTTTCTATTTTTTGATGCTTGCTGAGATTTTAATTTAAACTCGGTCCTACTCCAATACTCCTGCCATTTATTCCAAACATTATCTGGAACACAGAGTGGCTTCCCCCTTCTTTATATTTATAGCACCATTTACAAAGTTCATCGTTATACCGATTCTTACACACATTATTCCATGTAGTCCTCACAGCGACCGCATGCGCAGAATCCCACTGATAAAATTTCTGTAAAATTAAAAAAATTTGAATAAATAATTAGTAATCAACAATGACAAATAATACATTACATATAATAATAATATACCTGAAATTCATCCCAATAGTATTCTTTTATGCCTTTGGCACTTTAATCCACTATGTACCATCCTCTGTAAATTTCTCCTTAAATATTTCTCCTATCCTGCGAGAGGCCGAAGGTATAAACCTGCGTATAAAATAGTAAATAAATATTTAGAAGTTTTTTCATAATAATAATAATAATAACAAAAAAAATTAATAATAATAATAATATAAGTTTCTGAAAATCATACTGATCATGACTAGCAGGTATAATCATAAGTTTGGTACAACTCATTAAACTTTGTGCTGCATGAGATGATCGAGCTGAAGTCGATCCTGCTGATGTCTGAGTAGTAGAAAAAAAGGTAGGTGAGACTGCAGAGGGTCTATCGGCCTCTGGTGTGGAATGTGATGAGGACCTTTGGCCTGGCCGCTCAACTCCTCGTCCTTGGCTAGCTGGCTGTGCTCCCCGTACCATATCTATAATCAATCTACAGTAAAAGAAACATTGCATGGTGCAGACAAAAAGGGTGTCAAATGGGCTGCCATACACTCCTCAAAGACGAGATCATAAAACCAAAACATATTTCCCTTTTGATAGCCCACCGTCATGCTGGTGTAACAAAGCACTAGAAACATCAATATCTAGCAAAATGGACCTGTTCTAACATCCACAACATGTTTAAGAACCATAAAACTCAATATTAACTAAACTCAATATTAACTAAACCAAGTATTTCAGATTCCCAAATTCAGAAAGAACAGATTTCTTAACTAAACCAAATATTTTAGTTAAGAAATCTGTTCTTTTTTATTTGAAGAGATTTTCATTTCTGGGCTTCAAATCTTCATCTATAGTAACTGTAAGTCTGTAACAACAGAACATAGAAATTTGATTTGTATGATTTCTCCCCTTCAAAATTTCTCATCAATCCCTTATCCTCTTCTCTTCTCACATAGATTACCACCCAAACCAATATTACTTTCTTTGGACTATTTCAGTGGTTTAATTAACCACACGTGTGATCAATCAAAGTATCAAAAGGTTGTGAGCACATCTGTACTCTCTGTCTATAGTCACCTTTGTTATTCTCATGCCCTTAATATCTTAAGAAAACCCATTTGTAAGTTTGTAAGCACATCAGCCTTGCTAAAGCAATGATTCTCAAAAACAACCCAAAAAAATAAAAAGGCTTAGAGAAGCACTATGAAGTGAATTTCTTATTTGCACCTATTGTTTGTGGTATGTGTTGGACTATTTGGGTGCTTAGTCTCTGACTAGGTGTTCAGATCTCTCTAATTGTTGAGGGGCTCATTTTGTGGCAGGGAAGGCACTGTCTGAAGAAGTTGAGAGGCTCCAAAAGCCTCTTCAAGCTGGAACTTCTTCCTATTCGAGAGATGGGAAAAATGATAATACGCAGCTGAATACTCCTGAAGGTGCTCAAACAACATATAGAAATCAGTCCAGTGGCCCATCCAAAGAAAAGACAAGAAAGCGTAGGAGGGATTTGGGCACTGAATCTGAGGGAAAATGCATTAGTACACCAAGTGGTAGTGGCAGAGATGATGCCATTGCAGGACAATCAGCAAAGATATATCAAAGGAGAATGTGTCCAGTGGGGCTTTTGTATATGATCAGATGGTATTCCTGTAACCCTAAGCTTGTTAAGCTGAAGTTATTCCTTTCATCTTTATCTCTGACTTTTTTTATTGTGATCTCCAGCCTGAGTGCTGTAAAAGAACTATCGACACATCAGGTAGGAGTTACAAATTTTGACACACTGGCTTTTACTTGAATGTGATGTCACTGGCTCAATTGTTTATATTGTTTTTTTTTTAGGTGGTGGTGCAGCTAATTGTGTGTATCAAGCTCTTGTTAAATACTTAACCAAAATAAAGCAAAACTTCCTAGGCAGCCCAACTGAATCTCCAGGTCCAGGTAATAAACCAGGAACAAATGTAAATTCCAAATTCACAAGACGCAGAGCAGATTTTTTAAATAAAGAAGCAGAGCAGATTCAACAGAACAAACCAAGAGAAAACAAACAGCAGGAATGAATTAATTTTAGTAAGAAATGAAGCAGAGTCAAAGAGCTAAATGGGTCCATTTTCTGCAGTCCTTTTCAATTTCTAACCATTATGATTTTGAAATATACAGTAATCTGTTCATGAATCTATGTTGCAATCAGTATCAAGACAATTTATAATCATCAATTTTGACATTCATGAAAGATACTAGCAACTGAACAAATGATGATAATGATGAATGCTTTTGAATTACTAAATATTCAACTAGCCATGCTTCAATAATTTGACATAACACTGGATTATTTTTTGAGATAACACTTAGTTATACAATAATTTGCATATAGTTCATTAAAAGCAACATCCAATACATAATTTCATGAGTCACAAATCAAAGTAGCTCTCCTGCATATGTTTCTTTCTTATATATTATAGTATTAAAAAGAAGATAAGAAAAGCTGTCACCTAGATCTTTGCTCTCCCTCTCACGTTCTTTCAAAACATGTTTTATATTTCAATCAAAAACGCCCCCAAAACAAACCGAAATAAACTACTCAAATTCAATCCGCAAGTACACTATCTCCAAAAGGGTCCATATCACGGGCAATTCAAGTCAGGATCTAAGCCCAAATACAAAATGCCAAAGCCGAATGAAAACATACAAGTCAAAAATAATTACCTGTTCTTTAAGCGAAGCCAAGATGCAAATGCCTCAAGGACCTGGCAAATCAATCAAAGTTGAAATGATCAAAAAGCCACTTCATGAAACATTTATTAGCAGATTTTTCATTTTAATAGCAGATTTATAAATGAGGATACAAGTATTCATATATTTTTTACATTGGGAATAACAATGTCAAACTTTTACATGTCTTGGATAATGAATGAGCTAGTAACAATGACTATATTCATAGAAGACAATCTATACCATGCCACCAGTAGCATCACCAAAGAGGACGAACCCAAAAAAGCCATTGTTGCTTAATATTAATTTAATATAATACAAAAGGAGAAACCCACAAAAGCTATTGTTGTTTATTATTAATTTAATACACTACTCATTGTCTGAATCATCAAATTGTTCATCATCTTCATTTTCCTCCAATTCTTCAGATTCTTCATCAGATTCTATTTCTATTTCTGGCTCATCGTCTTCCTCAGTATCCATGTCCTCAATATCGATATAATTGTCGTCTTCACCAATTAATCGTTGAGGTTCAGCATCTGCCACAATTTCTATTGCATGCATTTCTACAACATCCTCTTGAAACGCAACTCCACGTGACATCGAGGTTGTCAAAGATGGTTCAGGAACTTCAACAACAACACGGGCTTTTAATTTAGACACAGACCACCAATCGCTTGGATTTTTCCATATGGTTGGATAAGTGGTGTAATACACTTGCCCTGCCATAATAAACGGATCATATTTTCGATAACTCATTTTATGATGCACATCTACAAGCTTGTATTGCTCGTGAATTCGTGTACCAACATTCGGAGTCAGATCAAACCATTTACACTTGAATAATACTGTTCTTTTAATCGGTAAGGCAGGAAATTCTAACTGAACAACTTCCAATAACACGCCGTAATAATCTGTCTCATTTGCACTGTGATTAGACCCCTTAATGCAGACACCGCTATTCATTGTCGCTCTATCTGAACTGTGATGTTCCGTGTGAAACTTGTATCCATTCACATAATATACCGGGAATGTTTTGACTTTTCGCAACGGCCCATTTGCTAAGTCCTTTATGAATTTGTTAGAGATGTTCAAGGATGGATTACGTGCCTACACAAGATAATAATTTGAATAACATATTTCCATAAGCTTTTATTTATAAATTATAAAATACAATAATTTGATGTTTTATACTAACATATGTTTCGAACCACAATGTGTTCAATACCTGGTTGAGTTTCCCTTAACTCCGCAATGTACACACTAACAAACAGAACATGTTATCTTCTATAAGATACTTATTATCAAATTAATGTGCAATAAACTTATAAAAATTCATAAAATTAACCACTTACTCAATATAAGGTTTAATTTCCTCGTAATTCAGCAAAATATATGTGTGAGCTGCATGATATTCTTTATCATCTATAAAGAATCTAGATCTCTCTTTGCCATATGATCTTCCCGAATTTCTGAAAATTGAGATCATCCCTTCATGTTCTTCCCCTTCACCCCCACGAGTATCATCGTTCCGTGGAACTTTTCTATGTCTAGTGTAAACATGTGGCTGAAAGTAATGAGCACAAAATAATGAAGCCTCTTCAACCAAATATGCATTACATATTGAGCCTTCGACTTTAGCTTTATTGGTGACATTATTCTTCAGTCGACGAAGATACCTCTCAAATGGATACATCCATCTATATGGCACAGGACCCGCAATCATTGCTTCATAAGTCAAGTGGATCGGAAGATGTTCCATAGAGTCGAAGAAACTTGGAGGGAATATACGCTCAAGCTTGCATATAATGACGGGAATGTCTTTCTCTAGCCGCTCCATTTCATTTTCAGTAATGACAGTACAAGTAAGATCCTTGAAAAAAATGCTCAATTATGTCAATGCTTGCCACACATTTGCTGGAAGTAATTCATGAAATGCTATGGGTATTAACCTTTGCATAAACACATGGCAGTCATGGCTTTTCATTCCATACAACTTAAGCTTTTTCATGTCAACACATCTTCCCATATTAGATGCATATCCGTCAGGAAATCAGAGTTCTTTTAACCATTTACATAATGCTTCTTTTGCAGCCTTATTCAACATGTAACAAGCTTCAGGATACACAAATTTTCCATTTTTTCAATCCGATGTAACTCCGGACGTGAACAGAACTCCTTCAAGTCTTCTCTAGACTTGGCATTATCTTTTGTTTTCCCTTCCACATTCATGACAGTGTTAAAAATATTATCAAAGAAATTCTTCTCAATGTGCATGACATCTAAATTATGTCGAATTAATAATGTTTTCCAATAAGGCAAATCCCAAAATATGCTTCGTTTCTTCCAACCACACCTGCAGTTCCTTACTATTCGAGCATTATTATGATCAACATCAAGTTCTGTAACCTTTTTCAGTCCATATCTCAAAACCTGACTTCACAGGTTGTGCCACTTTATATACTGCATGCCCCTTCATGAACCACCTCTTGTTTCTTCGAAATGGATGCTCTGATGGTAAGAACTTGCGATGGTTGTCAAACCATGAAGTCTTTCCACCTTTTGTCAAAGTAAATGCGTCTGAATCATCCATCCAATAGGGACAAGCTAACTTACATGCACTACTCCACCCGGACAACATAGAATATGCAGGAAAATCACTGATAGTCCACAACAGAGAAGCTCGCATCTGAAAATTATGTTTACTGTATATATCATGTCTCAACCCCCACCCCTACAATTCTTTCAACTCAGTAATCAAAGGTTGCAAGTACACATCCAACTTCTCTTTAGGGTTTCTCGGCCCAGGCACTATTACAGACAAAAACCTGTATTCATCCCTCATGCACATCCATGGTGGCAAATTGTATGGCGTCACTATCACTGGCCATGAAGAGTACTGTTGCCTTGTTTGTCCAAATGGTTGAAATCCATCAGTACAAAGACCCTATCTAACATTTCGAGTTTCGGCTGTAAAAGATGGATACATCTGATTAAAATGCTTCCAGACTGGGGAGTATGAGCAATGCCTCATGACACCACCCTCTTCAGTATCATGCTCGGCGTGCCACCTCATGTCCTTAGCAGTGGCATTAGATGCATACAATCTCTGCAAACGAGGTGTTAGTGGAAAAAAATACATTTTCTTATAAGGAACATTTATTTTCTGCTTTGCTGATCCTCATCTCTCTGCTGCTTCTTATACCGAGGGTGGGTGGTTACAGAACTTGCAACTTGTTAGGTTAATATCATCACTCCAATATATCATGCAACCATTATGACAACAATGAATTTTTTCTACTGGTAGACCCAAGCCTTCAATTAACTTCTTCGTGCTATAAAAGTTGTCAGTCATGACATTATCCTATGGAAGCATTTCATGTACAAATTGACAAATATCATTGTAACACCTTTCCGAAAAATGGTGTTCTGCCTTCAAATTCAGGAGTCTAGCCACCGCCGATAATTGTGAATGCCCGTAAGGGTTTCCATGCCAAATCTCCTGCTATGATGCTCTAAGCATGTCATAAAGTTTTCGTGTCGCGGTATTTGGAGTCTTTTCACTATCATTTTGATTGAAAGTAGGGTCTGCAGCATCCAAGACCATTTCTTGAATTGCGTTGTTCACTTGGGTATACTCGACTTCTGGACTGTGACTAATATCATGTTCCGAGATATCTCGTTGTTCAGTCTCCACATTTTTATACCATATATAATAGTTTGGTACAAATCCATGTTTTGCAAGATGGAGTCTCATAGTATTAGGGTCATAAAAACTTCGATTTTGACACCTACGTTGGTTACATGGACACTTAATTTTCATTCCGTCCATAAATGTATGATGACTTTCTGCTAACTGCATAAACTCCTCAATACCCGCAATAAACTCATTCGTCAAATAACCATCTTTTAACCTAGCATCGATCCACTACCGATCTGATCTCATCTTATCTTTCACTACGGTTGAATGTTATGCTGGTAACTGATGAAAATAAAAATTGTGACTTTATTGGTAAAAATTATGACATAGTTCATTAAACTCAACTCTTGGCATACATGCAGAATAGACGTAATAGAAAGACAAGATTCGCAACTAACTTGCAATTACTTTCGAGTTCTATTCTACTGCTTATTCAACATAAATGAGGAAGTGTATTATTCTACTACTTATTCTACTGCCTTCACCAATTACCATACAACCAATATATTGATTACAAACCTTAATGTTCAGCTTAATTAGGAGGGAAGATTATAAACTATGAGGAAGTGTATTATTCTACTGCTTATTCTCACAGTGATTGATAATTGTCTAGAAACTTGCTATGGAATTGCTAATGATGTGAGCTCCTGTCGGGAATATATAATATATCGAATTAGTTAGACAAGGCATGGCAAAAGTAATTCTTAAACATTAATAGGCTATGAAAAGCGGGAGACACCAAATTCACTTAAAAATTCAGGGTGCTCAGGTTAGCTAAGAGTTTTACAGACCTAGATTCCAAGTTACGAAAGTATGGTAGCGAGATTTTAGATTTTAGATTTTACCTAATCGTTAAAATCCCCTGCTCAAAGGTTAATTTCGAAAATTCACTAAAATTAATTGGAATAGAATCAAGGGTTGGAATTTTAATAGAATAGACCTTTAAGTGTCTAGTTTATATCGGTTTTTATGGATCTCGGTTTCAATTTCTGAAACTCAAGTCCGAAATTCAGGGGTGATCAGAAAAAAACTGAGTGTGTTTGCAGCAGATCACCCAACTTCAAAAATTCGGTTTACCTTCATCTTAAGTCCAAAAAATCTCATTTTTGGATATTTTATTCCCTTATGTATTTATTTTAACTCAAATTTTACGGATCTTAATTTTGACTTATAGAACTCAACTTATGAGCAAATTATCAGATGATGCTTAGGCACGATAGAAACCAAAACATCTGTAGGGCAGCCAACTTCTAAAATTCGGCCTAAAATTCATATTAAGCTAAAAAATTCCAATTTTTGAATATGTTTTTCTTTTACATGTGTATTTTATTAAAATTTTATCGGTCATCATTCAAACATTGGAAACACTTATAGGCCAAATATCATAACATGTCAAGGAAGGGTTACAACTAACTCCGCTGCCCTACTATCTAAACTTGTCGCCTTACTTAATACATTCTATTCAACAATTGTCACCAAATTTTTCAGTATTTAATAAAAATTCATATTATTATGCATGAAACATGTTTAATTCTATGATTTAGCTTGAGTTTGACATTTCATCGAACACATGATGTGCATATTGCTCAAACATCACCATTTCTACAATTTCTGTTTATTCTATTTCCTTTTACATTACCACAACTCCTTAAAATATTTTAAGCTTTCATTACATATCAAAGCAACTTCCCCTAGCCGAAATCAACATCATCATCAAAGAACCACTTTATTTTGTTACATCACTCAATAACATCATCATTATCATCATAAGTAATTTCCATCAACATAAACAACAAATCATCAAAGTTACAAGCTATAAGATAAAGTTATCCTCTCCTTCCCAATCTCGGTTCTAGCTCATTAGGGTTTCTAAGCCTTGAATCTTCCCTCCTGATTTTATCTTATACTTGATTCTCCCTCACAATGAAAATCTGAACTTTATAAGCTCAAAAGTAAAAAGTAAAAACAATCAAAAGAAACCCACTTCAAGTATCACTCAAATTTCCACAAAGAAACAAATATTCAGTGAAAACAAAAAAGAAACGATTTTATTCTAAGTTTTTTCAACAAAACAATAAACCGAAAAGTCAATTTTTTCTCTCATTTTTCGTCAAAAGAAAAAAGAAAAATAAGAAGAAAATCGATTTACCTGGCTTCTTAGTGAGAGTGTGAGACAGAGGGCGAGAAGTGAGGCTGAGATTCAGAGGGAGACCGGAGATTGAGAGAGGGGGTGGCAAGAAAATTTAGGGATTTAGGGATCGTTGGGTGTGACGGGGCAAAAGGAATGGGAAATTTATTTATTTAAGTAAATTTAGCGACGGAATTAATATAATGTCGCTTAATTTACGACGTAAATTAAATTCCGTCGCTATTTAGTGACGGAATATAAATTCCGTCTCTATATTTTTAGAGACGGAATACAATTATGTCTCTAATTAGAGACGGAATTAATATTTCATCGCTACATTAACGACAGAAATTAAATTTCGTCTCTATTTAGCGATGGAAATTAAATTCTGTCGCTAAATAGTGACGGAATTTGTATTCCGTCTCTAAAAATATAGAGACGGATTACCATGTCCGTTGCTTTTCTTCCCGCAATTTTGTTGCTGCCACTATTAGTTACAGAATTTTGTCCCGTCGTTAAATTTCGTAGCTAATGTTTTTATCCATTTCAATTTCGTCGCTATTCTGTTTCTAATTTTTGAAACGGACTATTCTGACGCTAATTTTCGTCGCTAATTCTGTATTTTCTTGTAGTGTAAGGGTGCTGCCAAGTGTTGAGATATATGACATTGAGCATAATGTAATATGTAAACGAGATTTCATTTTAAGTAATAAACAATACAATTATACATTTATTAAAATGTTGATTTTAAAGTCGTATTTTATAAATTATCATGTATGCCCTTAGATACTAAATGTACTTTTAGACTTAGTGTATAAGTATTATACACAAGAGTATTTAAGTATGAAATTAGTAATCTTGAATCGTCCGTAGAGAGCAAACAAAGACGATCATTTTTTTGTGATTTATCTACAGCTGCGATCCATTTCATATTGTATGACGACTTTGATCCGGGTTCGTTCATGTGGTGACATGAGAATGAAGGCAACTTATATGATGCGATCATACAGGACTGAACTAAGACAAAAATGAATTTCTTTTAATAACTGTTAAATAAAGAAATTCATATCAGTTTAATAGATGATCATATATAGGTTGATCTGAATCCTGAGTGTATTACGAACTCGTGCATGGCAAGCTATGTCCTTTGATTTACAAAGGTGAGGTTGGTGAGAAATCATGACCAATAGCTACGTACTTTGGGGAAATGGTTTGGTGGGTGGCTGATGACTTTTTACATAGATATGTAGTCCACTCACTCTTGCAAGAAGTAGATGAGTATCTTCCTTATGGGTTGATTCGGTACTTGAACGGTTAGAACGCTTAAATCTTTCTATTACGAATAGAAATATTAATATTCATGACAGATATAAATAAATCGTTCATTTGAGAATCAATGGTACTTACAACACAAAATAATTAGAGGGGTATAATTAACATTATGATATGACTCTAATTATGAGATACTTGTGGATTGTCAATATCTATGCAGTGATTATATCGATGGACCCCGACGAGTTTCGGTATAAAACTTATATGCAGTAACAAGAGTACAATTTTAGGTTTTTAGTGGAATAAATTAAAGTTAATAATTCGAAATATTTGATTAAAGAGTTTTAATCAATATTTCGACATTATTGGAGTTCGAAACTGTAGGTCCAGTTGGTCACCATGTAAGCTCATTATACTATAGAAATCTAAGGAATAATTGGATAGTCCAATTATTAACTCACTTAAAAAACATAAAATAATTATGAATTATTAATGTCGTAATTATTAATTAGATTAATAATTATATAATGTCACATATTGAAACTATATGTTAAAATATTTAATGTATAGTTTTATGTTAATGATTATTAGATAATAATTTAATATAAGCTTTGAATTTTTGAATTTAATTTGCTTTAATTCAAAATCAAATATGTAATTTATATCATGATATAAGTTACATTTTGAATTTTAATTTAAAATTAAATGATATTTGATATCATGATTAATTTTGAAATTAATTTTTTTATGTGACAAAAAGGCAAATGGCCAAATTTTGTATTGTGTTTAGGGATAAGGTTAATTTTGTACAAACACAATTAATTAACCTAAACCCTAAATATAAATACATAAGGTTTTCTCTTCAAATAACAACCCTATGAGATTGAAAAATAGAGAAAATAAAAAAAGGAAAAATTATCAAGTGAATTGATACGAGCCCACTCTCACGGATTTTTAGTGATGAGTCACAACATGGGGAAGATCGAGTGGTAGACCCGATCATTAAACACCTGGTTCACGACATCATCTTTCACAATGGCTCACCGCAAATCACATGCAAAATTCAAAAGACTTGAGCGCAAGGCAATATAATGGCTGTGTGCGTTGAAGATAAAGAAGCAACAATAACAAGCATATTGTGCAAAGTGAACAAATATAGAAGTGTTGCTTTGGATCATTGTTGTAAATTCCTCAAATTCATTAAATATGATATGTATATGTATAGGTAGATCATTGGGATTTTCAAGGGGTGTATGGGAGGTTGCAATCCTTGGAGGGTTGTAACCCACCCCAAGGGTGCCCTATTGGCACCCCTCCATGCCTTATAAAAGAAGGCCTTTATTCCAAATGAATAGGAGATAAAAAACATATACATATATCTAACCAAAAAAGGCATTGTGTTTTTTCCTTGTTTTGAGAGAGAGATCCACCATTGAATCCTAGTTCAAACACTTGTTAAGAGAGTGCTCCATGAACAAGTAGAATCCAAGTAATCCTGGGAGAACGTTGGCAAAACGAATCCGTAAAGCACCTGTGACGCGCCAATAAGTTCTTAAGGACAGAGATCTTCTCGACTTGGATTGTTTCTGTAATCTCAATTTCCAGGTTTGTCTTCAAGTTTCTGGTTTTAGGGTTTTGCATCTAGATCTACTTTTGGTAGTTCGATCTGTTTGATTTGCATGTTATATTACTGTTTAATGACACAATACTTACAACAATCTTAAGAACTTATTGATCTAGTGTTATTACGTAGTAATTCGCATGTTAGGGTTTGTATATTTTCTGTAAAATACGAACTGTGCATGAAAAAACCGTAGGGCGTTCGAACGCCGACGCACGCGAAGGCAAAAATCTGAAAATTCATAAGAACGTTCGAACGCCTCTTCAAACGTAACTCGAACGCAAGCCTTCTGCCTTAGAACGTTCGAACGCGTCCTGAACGCTATACGAACGTGAACTCTGGAATCATTCCGTTCGAACGCGTTCTCGAACGCTATACGAACGTGAACTCTCTGGAAACATTCCGTTCGAACGCGTTATCAAACGTTACACGAACGTGAACTCTCTGGAAACACTTCGTTCGAACGCGTTATCAAACGCAACACGAACGCACACACTAGACAGTCTCGTTCGAACGTAGAATCGAACGTGACACTAACGATCTTGTCCTGGAAGTATCATAAATTGCAAACTTTAATTAATATTAACTTGCTTAGTCATATAATGTAAACACATTAATCTTGGTAGTATAGATTTAAGTTATTATTAAGTTGTTCAATTATCACAAGCATACACATAGTGATAAAGTTGAAATTAATTGGTTGTTGCATAATTGGTTGAGAATTTAAAGTGTAATTTTGCACAAGTAATTCCATCCAATCTTGATTGACATATATATCTACACTTATCGTATTAATTGTGCTATTGGAAGAGTGTAAATCTGGGTTTTGAATTGCTAAAAGATTCTATTGGAAAAAGTGTTTGAAGAATATTCGTTCATTCAATTTTCCTTAAGTATCTTTAAGTTGAAATTCAAGGACTTGTGTTTATTGGAACTTTCGTCCATTAGAACAACAAGTGACTACCTAGTACATCACTTTGAACTAGATCATTCGTTGATCGTGGTGTAATTTGTCTTTCGTAGACTGATTGAACCCTGTGGCAGAGCAAAATGCTGTTCGACCTGACAACTCTCCAGTTGGCTAAATTCCTCAAAGATCCTCCGGGTCCTGTGGAGGGTGAATCTGAATTGGCCAAGGAAGAGCGAGAACAGACTTGGATGTCTGGAGACTTCTTATGCAAGAACTACCTTTTGGGTGGTCTTGACAATACCTTGTACAATGTGTACCAAGGCATGACTTCTGCGAAGGTTCTCTGGGAATCTCTCGAGAAGAAGTACAAAACCGAAGATGCCGGACAAAAGAAATGTCGTGGGTAGGATCCTGGACTACAAGATGGTAGTTTCAAGGACGGTGATGTCTCAGTTGGGTGAACAACAATAGATCATTCATGAAATACTGAATGAAGGAATGAAACTATGTGAGACGTTTCAAGTTGCCACCATAATTGAAAAGTTGCCTCCATCATGGAAGGACTTCAGGAGCTATCTGCAACAACAACAGAAAGAGAACAGATGAGCCTTGAAGACCTTGGAGTTCGATTGAGAAATCGAACAGGACAACATAATGTCCGAGAAGGCCAGCTACAAGACTATGGAGTCTAAGGCCAACATCTTTGAGGATGTAAAGGGTAGCAAGAAAAGAAAGAACAGTGAAGCTGATTCTTCCCAAGCGAACAATAAGTTCAATGGGAAGTGCTACAATGAAAGACGGTCATAATGAAATGATAGAACAACAAATCAGCAAGACAAAGATATATCAGGACAATGGCAGGAAAAATGAGGCCTATGTCGCTGAAGATGAGCAGTTAACTGATGAGATTTCAGAAATGAATCTCTCAGCAGTGGTAACTGAAGCCAACTTGGTTGGGAATCCGAGAGAATGATGGGTAGACACTAGGGCTACTCGTCATATCTGTGCTGATAGCAAGATGTTTTCCTCGTATCAGAAAGGTCGATGGCGGCGATCATCTGACAATGGGAAACTCGTCTACCTCTAGAGTGGTTGGACAAGGCACAGTAGTTCTGAAAATGATATCTGGAACGGAGCTTACATATAAGAATGTTCGCATGTTCCAGATATTCGGAAGAACTCGGTCTCAGATTTGTATTTGTTTCTGACAAGATTGTATTGACCAAAAAAGATGTCTATGTAGGAAAATGATACCTCGCTGAGGGTCTTTTCAATGACTGTCAATTGTGCTATTTAAATAAGCTGAAACTTCTGCTTATATTATTTAGTCACAAAATGTATGGCATGAGAGGTTAGGACATGTTAATTATGATACAATGCGTACATTAATTAACATGAACCTTATACCTAAATTTGCATTGATAGCCAACATGAGTGTGAGGCATGTGTTGAAGCAAAAATACATAGAACATCATAGAACGAAGTTCTAAACCCTTGGAACTTGTACACACTGACGTGACTGTGTGTGACATGATATTGTGCAAATAAGAGGCAAAAGGCGGTAAAAAGTACTTTGTCACTTTTATCTTGATCACATCAATATTGATGAAAGCACAAAATTCTGTTAAGTGTATTTGCTGAGGAGCAAAGCTGAAGCTATTGAGAGCTTTATACACTGAGAACGAAGTTGCAAATCAACCTGGCAAGTAAATCAAAAGAATCAGAAGTGATAGTGGTGTGTGAATATGTTTCATCATTCGGTGAATATTGTTCTGTGCACGGAATTATTCACGAAAACCACTGCTCCTTATTCTCCTCAATGGGATTGCTGAGTGCAAAAACCGAACGTTGAAGGAATTGATGAATGCCATGTTGACTAGTTCTGGCTTACCTCAGAACGTGTGGGGGGAAAGCCCTGCTTTCCGCGAACTACGTTCTGAACAAGCTTCCTCACAGGAGATTAGACAAGACACCATATGAGTTGTGGAAAGGTTATGTACCATCCTACAAATATCTGAAAATGTGGGGGTGTCTTGCTAATTGCCAAGGTGATGGTTCCTAAACCTAAGAAGGTGGAATATGACCCAAAACTGTTGACTCCTGACATCAATCCAAATGTGATGATTGAGTCAAGGAATGCAATATTTTTGAAGAGAAATTTCCTTGTAAGGAAAGACAAAGAAGAGAGTCTCTCAAAAAGATCTGTTGATATTGTCAAGGATAGTGATCAAGTTGACCAAGAGTCAGATCCGATTTTCTGACATATTTGTTAGAAAATGAGCCTCAAAGCTATAAAGAAGCAATGTCTTCTTTGGAGGCACCTCTGTGGAAAGAGGCGATTATCAGTGAGATTGATTCAATCCTACAGAACCATACTTGGGAGTTGGTTGATCTTCCTCCAGGTTGTAAGCCACTGGGCTACAAATGGAAAGATGAAAATGGATGGATCAATAGATAAGTACAAGGCGAGGTTTGTCATAAAAGATTATAGACAGTAAGAAGGCCTTGTTTACTTTGACACCTATCCACCAGTGATTCGTATCACATCAGTAGAATGCTAATAGCCATAGCAGCTATATTTGGTCTTGAAATACATCAAAAGGATGATGTAAAGACGTTATTCTTGAATGGTGAATTGGATGAAGAGACTTACATGGAACAACCAGGAGGGTATAATGTTCCTGGATAAGACAGAAGGTGTGCAAACTTGTAAAATCCTTGTACGGATTAAAACAAGCACCTAGACAATGACATGAGAATATTGACAAAGAGATGTTGTCAAGTGGGTTTAAAACGATGAGTGTGATAAGTGTATATACGCCAAATCAACTCAAGAATGATATGTCGTTGTATGTCTCTATGTAGACGATATGCTGATAATTGGTAATAATCATGAGTTGATTCAGTTTACCAAGAAAGTGTTAACCAGCAAATTTGATATGAAAGATTTGGGAGTAGCTAACCTAACTCTTCCTCTATCAAAGAATATTGGGTTAAGCATATCGCAATTAGAGTATTCAAGGATCATTGGAAGTCTGATGTATCTCACGAATTGCATACGAACTGATATCGCTCAAGCTGTGAATAGGCTTAGCAGATATACTAGCAATCCAGGACATAACCACTGGAAAAGCCATAGTAAGTGTTTTGAGGTATAAGAAACTTCAAAATATGGGCTACATTACGAGAGATATCCTGCTGTTCTAGAAGGATACAGCGATGCTGGATATCTGATATAGTGGATTCCAAATCTACGGTTGGATTTGTTTTCACACTTGGTAATGCAGCCGTGTCATGGAAATCCTTGAGGCAAACATGTGTTGCCCAGTCTACTATGGAATCTGAGTTCATAGCATTAGACAAAACAGCGGAAGAAGCAGAATGGCTTAGAAACTTCCTAGAGGATATCCTAGTTGGGCCAAACCGGTGCCAATGATTAGCATACATTGTGAAAGCCAATCGGCTATTGGGAGAGCCCAAAATACAATGTATAATGGTAAGTCTCGACACATACGTCGGAGACATAATACCATACGTCAACTGCTCTCAAGTGGCATAATAACGATCGATTATGTCAGGTCGAAGGAAAACCTAGCGGATCCACTAACTAAAGGTTTACCTCGAGAGCAAGTTGAGAAGTCATCGAGGGGAGGGGAATGGGCTTGAAGCCTATAATCTAAGAATTGTCACTGTAGAAACCCAACCTAGCTGACTGGAGATCCCAAGATCTAGGTTCAAAAGGGACAACAGAAACTTTGTGCAATTCAAAACAAGCACTTAAGAGTTTTGTACTCTTTCCCATTCCGATAATGACGCTGAGTGCTGTCTGTCATTGGTTAGGATAAACTAAGGCTTTTAATGATCACTATATTAGGAGATGAGTCCTAATGGGGTAAAGACAAATTACCTTTCATAGTAGATCACCTATTTCAAGTAAGAAGTGAGGCCGCTTCCATGGGAACCTTTAA
>SKCR01032089.1:0-69758 GCA_019454045.1 Zanthoxylum bungeanum | reverse complement strand
ATGAGAGAGAAAATTAATCTGGGATTAATTACGGAGATATTTTATCTGGGATAAAATATCAATTAAAGAGAGAGAACAATTAATTTAGAATTAATCATTTATTAATATATTCGATATATTAAACGAAATTAGATTTCAACGCGGAATAAAAATTAGATTTTAATTCGGGCGAACGAATTAATTTAGAATTAATTCGTTAGCGACGTGAATAGTGACTTCGCTAGGCGTAATCATTTAATTGCGTCGCAACATAAAATTCGTTAATTTGGAATTAGCGAACCCGAGCTCGGGATTATTTGTGAGCGCATTCGTATTTCGAATTCGAGTGCGGCACGCAAGTCAAATCAAGCGTCAAATCATTAGTCGCATCAAGCGTCAAATCACTTGTCACTTTGAGTGATGTGACTTGACAAGTTGATTGAAAGATGTGACTTGATGGGAGTTGATGGAGTTGTTTGAAAGACATTTACAATTTTTTATTGGTATTTGACTTTTTGGTTTTTGGTATTAGATATACAAAAACCTAAAAAAATAATTCATTATCTCTCTCTCTTTCTTGGTTCACATTTTTGGAACCATTTCTTTCATCTCTCTCATTCGGCCAACAGGCCACATTTCTTCTTAAAACTCACTGGTTTGACCGTGTAAATGGAGGAAGAAAAGGGAAGCAAGTGTTTGACGTGCGAAGGTGATAGGGAAGTCCACCTATGAGCCGGGAATCGTTTGACGAAGCTTGGAGCTTGTTCCGTGAGCATCAATGGACGCCAAAACAGTGAAGAAATCAGCCACTGCCGAGCAGTCCATGGAGGCAGAAAATAGAATTTTTGTTGCCTCGCGCATCGCTCAACCGATCGATGTGAGTATTCCGCAACTCCCTCGTTGTATTCGCTTATGTTTCATGCTTGTTTATTGATCCTTAAGACCTTAGTAAACTCCAACAAATGGTAAATGATTTAATTCAAAACGAAGATGATTCTTCTGTATATAAGAGGGTTAGTGGGAGTGCACTGACAATCAATGTCCTATACATTGATGATGTATTACTTCTTAGCAATAACATTCCCATAGTATAATCGGTGAAAGCTTGCCTTTCATAAAATTCTCCATGGTATACTTGGGAGAAGCAGGCTTTATTCTAGGAATAAAGATCTACTGGGATAGATCTAGAAAGCTGCTGACACCCTCCCAAAGTTCGTACGTTTTGATATGTACGCAACCTGATGTCTCATATGCTTTGAGCATATGCAGTCACAATCAGGCCCATCCAGGTGATGGTCACTGGATTGAGTAAAGAACATCCTTAAGTATCTTGGATGAACTAAGGATGCTTTCTGAGAATATGGGGAAATGAGAACTTGAGGTGACTGGGTATACCGCTGCAAGTTTCCAAACCGATAAAGACAACTGTAAGTCACAATAAGGGTACATATTTATTTTGAATAACGGAACAGTGAGCTGGATATCTTCCAAGCAAGATACTGTTGCCGATTAAACAACAAGAACGGAATATTGCTGCAGCTGAGGCAGCAAAAGAAGCATTTTGGATCTATATAATCCTAATTGGATTAGGAGTAGTTCTATTAGCAGCTGAGCTAGGCTAAAACATAGGATAACGAATCACGGTCTCATCAGTGATCCAAGTATGTACTTCGACTAATTCATATGATTCGTAAGATCATATATCGTGGCGATGTGATGATAGAATAAATCGCATCAGATGATAACCTTCCAAATCCGCTGACGAAAGCTATTTCTCAGCAGAAGTTTTAGCGACCCGTACATAGTTCAGGTGTTGGACACTTGAGTGATTGGCTATAGGCCAAGTGGGAGATTGTTGGATAATTATGACCCATAGCATCACTATTTGTACATAACATGGTGTTGTTGTACAAATTAACTATGTGACAAAGGAAATTGCTATTTTATCATTTGTAATTGGATTACCTGGATATATAAATGATAAAAGTACATATGATTAGTACCAGATTCATAAGATATGAGACAATATAAATCCACGTAATTTTTAATCATTAAACATCCCTAGTCGTAGTATTATCGAGACTGGACATCGATAATGCGGAATAGGCTAGTATTACACTTGTGCGCGTTATGGAAGCTTAACGGCATAGTTCTCATATATTTGGGTATTGGATACTCATGCAAGTGTAATAGGAGGATCTGTTTACCGATGGTACGGAAACAGCTTTGCTCTGGATAGACCAATTGGAATCTCATTGGTAGTATGACTATGTGTCTATGGGAATCCGAATCAGGGTAGATGTATTTGGTCTTAACCTGAGACTTGCATCTCTAATACTTGCGACAATCAATATACTTTGGTTTTGGTTATACGGGGCTTTAACAGGTTCTGTGTACGCCTCTTCTGGGTATACTGAGAATCGTAGTGTATTGGGTGTGATGTCAAGATGGAAGTATCACTTCAGTCATATGAAGATGATGATCAAGTAGGGATACAAAACTGGTACTCTATAGTGCTATAGCCATCGGAAAGTATGACTAGGTCATGACTTTCCAATCATAAAGAGACTAGTTGCTAGTGATCCGATATATGCTTCGTACGGTGCAGACACAACTCCAGCCCCAGGCCTAGCATGTGATATTAGATACTGGATCGTAATATGCAATACTATGTATACTACGCCTGTCAAAGATCTTGTATTCCTTAAAAGAATATTTCTGGAGAATTGGGTAGGCACGGTGCTTTGCTAGAAACCAACCATGTCTTGTAAATCGATAAGAACGTGGTACCATGTACGCACGTATTCGGATAGTCTGATGATCATATTTACTGCCAACATATCCATGGATCTCTTGGGTCGCCTCCCAAAGATTTACCGATGACATTTGACTCGAACATAATTAATCTGGGATTAATTATGAGATAGAAAATTAATCTGGGATTAATCACGGTAATAATTAATCTGAGAATTAATTATCTGAGAAAGAATTAATCTGGGATTAATTGCGTCGAGAATTTATCTGGGATTAAATTCGTCGAGAGAGAGAAAGCGATTAATTTGGAATTAATCGGCAAAGTAAATTTAATAGTGAAATTGGATTTTACTATTTAATTTATTTAACTGGGTTAAAATAATATATTAATTGAAATTAGATTTCAACGCGGAATTAAAATTGGATTTTAATTCAAGCAAACGAATTAATTTAGAATTAATTCGTAAGCGACTTATGTAATAATATTGCGAGGCATTATTATTTAATTAAATTGGATTTAATCAAATCGCAACTGCAAATTCGTTTAATTCGGAATTAAATGAACCCGGGCCCGAGCGAAGTTGCGTGTTGGATTGTCCGACTTAAATTTGGAATTTGAAGTGGGGCCCACCAACTTACATCAATGTGTTTGACACTTAATAGAATTGGTAATTGGTTGAGTAAAAGCTTGGGATTGCTTTTTCTACTCTCAAACCAAATCCTACACACCAACCTAATATATAAAGCCAAGTCAAACTTTGGAAGTGTTAGCTTGTTACTATTCACAACATCTTTTATCTTCTTCTTTAGCAAAACCGTGAGCTTCATTTCTCTCTAATGGAGTTTTGTTGCAAAATTCTTGTAAGCTAGCACTTTAAGGAGTCAAAGGAATGTGATAGGGAGACTCACCCATGAGTTTGGAACAACTAAGAGGGCTTGGAGCTTCCATCATCCAAGAATAAGTTTTGAACTCAACCGATCAATGTAAGTCCTCCGCAACATATTTTTGATTTTATTCACACACGAATCACGCTTAGAGATCATGTGGCATGTCTAGGACACTAACAAATCCAACCTAGGATTAGATCACTAGGTAGCGGTGAAATATATTCTCAAGTATATTCGGAGAATGAGAAATTATATGCTTGTAAATACAAGTCACGATATGATTCTGAGAGGATATACTGACTCTGATTTTCAGACGGATGTCTATTCTAGGAAATCAACATCTGGATCAGTGTTCACCTTATATGGTGGGGCTATAATATGGAGGAGCATAAAGCAATCTTGTATTACTGACTCCACCATGGAGGCTGAATATGTAGCAGCTTTTGAAGCAGCTAAGGAAGCAGTCTGGCTCCTTAAGTTCTTGGCAGATCTGGAAGTTATTCCAGATAAGGATAAACCACTGACACTTTATTGCGATAATAGTGGTGCAGTGGCGAACTCCGAAGAACCAATAAGCCACAAGAGAAGTAAGCATAATGAGAGGAAATATCACCTCATCAGGGAGATAGTGCTGAGAGGAGATGTCGATGTCACGCAGATTCCATCCGTAGACAATCTGGCTTATCCGTTTACAAAGACCTTATCGGCTAAAGTGTTTGAAGGTCACCTAAAGGGTTTAGGATTACATGATATGTCCCATTTGCTCTAGTCCAAGTGGGAGATTATTGGATTTATGTCGTAGAGCTTCATGTATTGTAAACGGAATTGATTATTGTAATAATAATAAATGCATTATTCATTTTATCAAAGTTGTTTGATTTATATCGCATATTGTCCAATTGTCTTGTTTACCTTGATTATTCATGTACCTTCAGACTTAATGTATGTTTAATGTACAAAAGGATTTAAGTCTGGAGTTAGTAATCTAAATAGTCCATAGAGAGCAAATAAAGAGGGTACTTTGTTTGTGGTTTATCTATAGTTGCGGTCCATTATATACTTATATGGCAATCTTGATCCAGGACCGTTCATATAGTGACATGGGAATGGAGGCACCTTGTATGATGAGATAATATAGGACTGGACTCAGATAAATATGAAATTCTGTTTATATCCGTTAACCAAAAAAATTCATTTTTATCTAATAGATGGTCATACATGGATTCGACGAACTCCTGCATGACAAGCTATGTCCTTTGATTTACTATGGTGACGTTGGTGTTTCATTCATGGCCAATAATTACGTATTTTGGGGATATGGTTTGGTGTGTAGCTGGGAACGTTTTACATAGATATGTAATTCACTTCTTCTTACAAGAAGCAGAAGAATATTTTTTTTAAGAGTTGATTCGGGTCTATAACAATTTGAGCGCTCAACTTTTCTTTTACGAATATAAAGTTTTATATTCATAATTGTTATAAATTAATTGTTCATTATATAATCAATGGTGCTTAAGAGACAAAATATTTAAAGGGGTTTAACGGACTTTTGTCCCGGCTCTATTTATGAGATATTTGTGAATGACTATATCCATATGTAATGACTATATCGATGGACACCGAAGTTGTTCGGTTTATTTTATCCATCTACGGTAACGGGAGTTCAACTTTGAGTTTTTAGTGGAATAACGCGGATTTAATAATTCGTAATATTTTATTAAAGAGTTTAATTAATATTTCAGAATTATTGGAGCTCGGAACCGTAGGTCCATTTGGCCCACGTGCTAGCTCGATTAACTATAGCAAACCTAATATAATTAAATTGTCTAATAATATGCTCACATTAAATTTATATATTATTAATGAGATTAATAATATTTATTGTCACAAATGAAAACTATGTTAAATTAGTTTAACTTAATGTTTTCTAGAATTCTTTGATTATGAGATAATCAAGTTAGTAATAATTATGAGATAATTACTACAACATAATTGAATGTAATTTAATCATTATTAAGATAGTGATTTTTATTTACCTTGGAGATAAAGCCACATGGCTTGCCATGCTCTCCAACTTATTATGTCTATTAGGTGGCATGTATACACCTATAGTTTTTTCATTAGCTAATTCATTTTTATGTTTTGGTATGGCCTCCACATTTATGTGATTGCCATTGAAAGAAAGCATTAGATGCTTAATGACAAAGTCCTTGTCTTTAGCTTATAATTTCTTATGCTTTGGTATGACATTCACATTTTTGGGTTGGCCATTGTACTAAAGTATTAGATGATTAATGAAAAGTTTAGTTGGCTTGTGTAAGAGAATATAATCTCTACCATTTCTCTCACTTCTAAGGTTAACATTTTTTACATTCATTCACACAAGTGCAAATGAGAGAAAATAGAGAGAGTTCAAGTATTCACAATTGTTGTGAGAGTGTTTGAAATTCCAAAAGCCAAACACCATTGTGACATCTTTATTCTCTAAATTTTTTAGAGTTTAATCTTTGTGAGTGAAGCCCACACTTCGGTTTGTTGGTTTCGAGCAATAGTTCGGACGATCGAGTGGTTGATCCAAGCGTTGGACATCAAATGATTGATTTCGGCTACTACAACAAAGGAAGAAGGCAAAGAAAATTTTAAGGATCCATACCGGAGCTGGTGCCTACACAAGCAACTTCCGCCGCGCTAAGGAAAGTCGTTTCCTACAATCTCGACCAGAAATTTTATTTGAGAATATACCGCAAGTAGTGACACCTTTCAAAATCGATTATAAGCTTTGTTGTAACTATGTGATTATTATATATTCTCATATTTTGACTAATATATACAGTACTAAACCTCATACAGTCTCGATCTAAACTAAATTAGATCGAATATGTATATAAAATACAAGAGTATCCCGGGTTTTTCGGAACAGTACGGGAAGGTTTCCGAATTAAAATTAAGGATTTGGAACGAGATGGTAATCAAAAATCAGAGTTTATGTGTTGGGAAATAGATTGGAATATTTTAAAGTGAAAAATTATCGCGTTGAAAAACGCGTGCTTTTGAGAATCGGTTACGCGATCTTTTATTTATATTGTTATACGCATAAAAGTTTCTTATTTTGGGTATAAAGATAGAAAACGAATTCTGATTGAGCTGATTCTTGAACTATCGGACTCATTTTTCCGAGACGAACAAATTTTATGTTGAACGCTTTTCGAAATTTGCATCAGAAGGACTTCAAAATATGAAATTTCTAGAAAGTTCTATGGTAGGGACCTAATTGTAAATTTTTGGGGGTCAGAATGTAATTTTTCGAAACTTCTCTATAAATAACCAAAGTTTATTGTAATTGCCAAAATGGCATAAGTTGCACACCTCTCCTATTCGGCCCCCCCAAAATCAGAGTCATCGCCTCTTCTTGCGCCGGCCACACTTTGACCACCATCGGCCGGCTCACCACCACAGAAAGGACCGCCGGCTCGCTCCCACCCTCCAGCTGTCGGCGGTCGACCAAGGAACGCCAGAATCCGGCGAAACCAATGTGGTTTAGGCACGTGAATGGGTTGTTCGATCCTAGCTCCTCGCTTCGTTTCACGACTCGAGCCACCCGCCAAATCAAAGCTCTCAGAGATTACTACAAGATGGCAGTGATGATTTTTCCGATCCGTGCTCGGTTGCACGTGAAATAAGCGAAGAAGATTATGTGAACAGTAACTCATCGGTGAACAGTAACTCCGATCGAAATTTCATCGATTCCATTGCGTTCGTGTGATCGTTTGGAGTCCGTATATGCCCTCGAAATCTCGGTAAGACCTCTCGATAAGAATCAATAAATTTCAAGTTTTATGTTAAATGTTCGGATGTATCCAGTAGCTTCGTAGAGTAGAATATTGATATAAATTGAATTGATTGAGTATTAGTATATTGAATATGAGCATTTGGTAGAATGGCAGTGAAAACGGAACGAGTTTGAATGATCCAATAGAATATGTAAGTTTTCGTTAAAAGTGGATTTTTCGTATAAAGATGTGTTTTGGTTTTTATGATATTTATGAGTTATTTATGATATTACGAATATCTTTAGTTAAATTTGGGAAGGTTCGAAGGGTTCGGGACCCTTCTGTAGCATTTGCGGAAATTTTTTCGGAAGATTTTCCATGAACGCATAAACTGAGAATTTAGGTGATCCAGTGGCTTGGGATAGTTTGTAATGGTGTTTTAAGATTACCGAAAACTGAAAGTATTGAAATCAGACTTGATTTGGTTGTTTCAGAAAGATTCAGGATTTTATCGTAGTTTAGTCGAGAACTCCGTAATTCGTGTTTCTGACGGCATTTTGCCATTTGTTTTGACAGATGTGACTAGGACATGGGCTGCTCGTGAAGCCAGGTAAGTAACCCATGCGATGAGAACTCAAGTTGGTGAATTCATGTTGTATATATATATATATATATGATTGAAATGTTAATGGATGAAAGAAGATAGTTAAAAGGTGATTTTGGAGTAACGAGTTCGAGATTACATATGGTTAAGGTAATCGACCTCCACAGGTATGGATGTTTATGTTATTGTTTTGATACGAAATAAGATGAGGTTAATGTCTATAAGTATGTATTCATGTATGAACTTCAAATTGTATGCATAGGTATATATGAATGAGTATGCATATGTAACAGTATGTTTGTATAGGTAAACGAATAGGTATATGAATAAGTATCGGTACATGAATTTGAATATGTAAATGATGATAAACTATGGACAATTTGGGTATATAACGGTAAAGAGAATAAGTCTTGATTTCTGAATTTGCATTAGCACGTGTACATGTGCGTCATTGGGACAAGTTTGTTATTGATAAGTAAAGAATGTGAGGAATGTAAAGGTCATGGTATCAGAATTCGAAGTGACGAGTGTATTCATATGTTGATATATATATATATATATATATATATATATATATATATATGCGAAAGCTCGCGGTTCAGGTGAAATCATAATTTTAAAGCTTTTTTAAATTACCGAATAAATTATTCAATATCCAATATGAATAATTCATTCATATTTCACCTAAAAATATTTATTCGATATCAAATAACGAGATAAATAGTTTAGAAACATCGCGAAACTTTTACGAAAACATTTTTCCGCAAAATGGCATAAAACGTGTTTTTTGACCGAACCGACTACCCAATGCACATGGGGGCTGCCCAGGTCAGCTCCAATAGTATTTGGGCAGCCATCGCCCGGTTGGCTCAAAAGTCACCCGGTAACACCGTTTTTCGCTGTTTTCGCATATTTCAACTCCGAAACAGTTTCCGAAAATTGTTCCAATACCCAAAACACATCCAATATATTTATAAGACATAATTTTCATCACAATAAACCCAATTTTTCCAGATCTGATTTTGTAACAAATAATATCATTTTTCATCCTATAAATCCAATTTTCTCAACATTAATCACATTAATCACAACACCAATCCAAGCCACCACTAATGAAGCACCCAAGAATAATTATAGGCATTACAATAGTGGTCATAACACTCTAGAATGGTAACAGATTATCAAATGATCAAATTGAACAAATATTACAATAATATCATTCAATACTACTTCACACATGCACCAAGCCTTCTAATCCATCTTCCAAATCAAAAACACCCAAATTCTAAGAAATGAAGAAACCCTAGAATCTCTCTAGATGCTCAAGAATAAGAAACATGTTTTCTAAGCTTAGGGATATAAAGAATTACCTTTAATTCTCTTAATTCCTTAGGCTTTTTCTTGATTTTCTTCACTTTTCTTTCTTGAATCATCAAGCAAATTTGAGAGTATTTTAGAAGAAGGGTTTCGGCCATAGTAAGCAAGAAAAAGAAAAGAAAAAAAAATTTCACTTTAAAAAGCCAATTTGCCGACTTAAAGAAGGGTATTTTGGTCAATTTCCAATTTAATTAAATTAAATTAAAATCAAGCTTTATGTTAGCAAATCAAATTTGCACATCTTAAGCTTAATTAAAACATGCCACATGTAACCAATAATAATTAAACATTTTTCATAACAATTATGAAAAAGAATATCATTTAATTATTCAAATATTTAACATTTAAGTATCTAAATAATTAATTAATTTAATTATTATTATATATGTATTTTTATTTACATTAAATAACAAATACATATATTAATGGCATGTGTCAAAATCTCATTTGACAATTAATTAATATGTATCAAATCAAATTTTGTATCAAATACAAATACACATTAATTATTAATTGACCAAAATTTCCTAAAGCATGTGTTTTCGTTTAACCGTTTAAATGATTTGAATTAACTTATTTAATCCGATGAAATATTATGAATAATCGGTATTATTCATAAGGTGTTGCCCAAGAGCTCAACGAGTACACTTCATATTGTGGGACTCTTTAAGTTTAGGTTTATCCGTCACGAAATCCAATTTCGTGTCCATAATTCACCCACTCATGAATTATGATGACCACAGATAATCTCACTAAATTATGCAAGTCGAGGTCATTGCATACGTATAATCCATCCGTCACAGGCTATCCATATAATACCTGGGACGTAGATAAGAACGTCAAATCCTTATGGTATAATATAGTCGACTTTCAAATTTAACATCTCTAAATAACACTCGGAACTCGCTTCCGAAGTTATACCACGGACATGGATTTACTAAATCGCAAACACGTGTAGGATACCTATATTCTGTACACGGGACTGACGGATTCTATCTTGATACGCACTGGATATCATGAGCATCAATCCACACCCAATGAATAGGCGGAGGTCTGATTTAAATAGATCGGTGACGTGACTGCCATCAAAGTGTGGAGGATAACTTATATATCCATTGTGGTATCTCAAGTCGAAGGACCACTATGCTCGCTTAACTCGAGAAGATTCCTATTGACGTTGGTGTACCATCTATTAGGAAATCCTCAGTGAGTCGTTCAGTGTTTATCAAATAAACACCTACATGTCTATACAAGTCTTCCAAGACTGATGGTTCATTAGGATAAACTATCGGACCAAGTCACGATATACGAGATGTACTTGTCTCAGCGGATTGTACTAACTGACCCGTGTTAGTAAATCTTGACTATGAACTTTATTTAAGGATATACAACTTATAGTGACGCTTCCCAATGTCAATTACAAACTACGTTGTAACTGCGCACTACATTGTAAATCCTAAGGTCTTTGTCTAATATACATGTATCACTAAATTAGATTTAGTTTCAATCTAATCTTAATTAGATATCTAATCATAATTAGATCGAATATGTATATAAAAGACAAGAGATGCCACCATTAAATAAGTAATATTATGAAAAAATGCATTGTTCGTATTCATGAATCGGACATAAATACGATCTAGATTGGCACTCCGAGCACCAACCCTAACATTCATCTCATATCTATTCTAAAATAGGTAATGAGTCCCGTACGAGCATTGTATGTCTGAGTCAGCTCATTTGTATGTGTTGTCTTGATTGTGTGTTCTTGGATGCCTTGAGTGTTGTGTATGCTTGAGTATATGTGTATGTATGGTAGATCATGTGATATGTATGGATGGTGTATATGTGCTTGGAATGAAAAGAATGACATGTGAATCAGTGTGACCATAAGATGTTATAGAATGTATGTGCTAAGTTTGTATTGTATATAAGTATATTGTGAAAGAGACACGAATGTTAAATTATCATAAGGTTTTTGGTATTGAAAAAAGTTTATTAAGAGTTAAAGTAAGTTTGTTTTGGTATTGAAAATAGTTGTATATGAATAGAAGACAACTTGTTTGAGTTGCCAATTTGATGATATTTCAAAGGTGGATAATTGTGATAAAAGTATATATGTATGACTTCACGTTTCATGTGATTAAAATGTATTTGATATTAAATGATGTACTCTATGGTATTCATGTTTTGCTTTGTATGATTTGGATGTTAGCTATTAGATTAGTGCATATGTAGATATGTGAATATGAAAGCTTGACATGGGTTAAGTATAAAGGATAATAACAAGATAATAAAATCTGAACCCGTAACAATTTAGTAATTCCAATAAACTGCTGATATGTTTGATTTGTTTGATTGTTTAAAGTTTATACTTGACTTGTTTGTTATTATACTAGCATGGTTACTTATTGAGTTCTTATAACTCACACCAAACCAGTTTGCTGGTTTTGCAGGTTGGCTACCTGATCAGTCAACCATTTCAATTATGGAAGTCATGCTCGAGGCATGGATCCCCAAGCGGCAGTCACCCCCGCAAGTGTCCTGGTAAATATATTAGTAAATATTTTGATTGTTTATGGTGTAGTGGGCACAGATCCCTTGAATGTTGATAGATGGTGTGGGCGGAGCCCCTAGGATATGATTTTGATGAAATTTGTGTGGACATGAGGTCTTTTTATTTGTTTGAGGTATTCTTAGTTTCCCATTGATGCTGGACTGCGATTCAGGTTGTCCAGTTTTTAGGATACATCATGTCGAATTTTCGGTAAATTCAGAGGCTTATGGAGATGGGTCAATCCTGTCTCCTGCCGATAGCATCCTGCCTCTGGCGGGGTGTTACAAAGTGTTACCATTAAATGGGTAATATTATGAAAAATTGATTACTCGTACTCATGAATAGATCATAAATATGATATGAATTGGCACTTAAAGCACCAACTCTAATAATTATATTTTAGATCTGTCCTGAAATCTAGTTCTTTGTGTATATTTTCTGAAAATATTTTCTTTATGTTATTTATAAGACCATGGTGTACATTTACCAGAGTAGCACTCGTTCTGTCTTCGGAAATAGGGGTTGACAAAAAATAACCGAAGTTGAAAAATCAAATCAAATCGAAAAAACGGATCGAAATGATAATTTTTTTAATTTTAAAAAATAATTGTTTATTTTTTAAATTAAAAAAATGTTCGAATCAAACCGAATTGAATTAATTGAATAATATGATTTCTTGAATTTTTTAAGTCTAAATCATGTTTTTTTTAAATATTATATTTGTTATGTTATTAAATTTATTTGGTGTTTAATTATGATTAATCATGAAATTTTTATAATTTTTTTTTTGGTAATAATTCTTTTTATTTTCCTTACATTTTAAATAATTTAAATGATAATTGTATGTGAACAAAATTTTTTTTGCATAGTTGGTGATAGAAGAGTTATAATGTAAATATTTTTTGAATAAATATTAAATGCAATAAATATTATTAATTTTTTTTTATTATTATTATTGTAAAAAAAAATGGAAAAACTGAAATTAAAACGAACCGAACCAACATTAGAAATCATTTCAATTTTTTTAAAAGAGAATGTGAGAATTTGTGAAGAAAATGTGTATTAACATTTGCTTGAATTTAGAACTACAATAAGAGGCATTTATATAAGCATTATACAACTATCATATTAAATACATAACTACCATATTAAATATACAACTACACAATTATCAACTACTAACTACACAGCTAACAGAGAAAAACCGAACAGTTATTTTAAAAACCGAATATTATAATTTTTTTATGATTATATCGAAACGAACCGAACCGTGTCTACAAGTGAAGTGAGCATTTTCATCTGTCACTTTCTTGACTGTTGTCATTTAACTCTGGAGTAATTTCATGTCTTGTTTTTGTTTTTCTTGTTCTTTTCATCTGATACTATGTTTTCTTTTGACGTATGTAACTGATCATTCAAAGACTGACAGAGGCTGCTACTCAGGTTTTGCACTTAGAGTAAAGTCATTTCTTTGGATATACTAGTACTACAATTCATAATGTTGATACCCATGTATTTTTTTTTTATGCACTCACATGAGATCTCAAGAACACTCGAGACAGATAACTAATTAGGGTCTAAAATTTAATTTAAAAATAGGATTTTAAATCTTATAAAATTTCATTTTTTTATGTATAATTTTTATATTTTTTTACCATTTATCAATAAAAACCGATTTTAAAAACTAATTTAAGGCCCAAGACAATTGAGGACCGCCCTTACATACACTAGTCATAATTGATATACTATCTACAATGTAGTAATATTAATTCTGTTAGTGCATGCAAACTTAGTTGAAAGAGTTGCTTTGCTAGCCATTTCCGGGCTATTTATGGGACATTTCACTTTTTATTATTGTCATGAATTGATGTGTTAAAAATATGTATTTAAATTGATAATGAATGCTTCTTTTTTTCTATAGGTGAGAAGACGATTTCGGCATCTTGTTGTGCAATATTTTCTTTAAAGCTAGAAATTTTAGGTGATATTTTTAGCGCACTGCTTAATTGCAGCTGAAGCCTTTGGTTGTTGAGTCCTCTTAAAAGCCTTCAATTTTAGGTTCCACTTGTTAAAAATTAACCATCCCATAAATCGGTGTGATATCAAACCAAACAAAATTTTGAATTTCAAATCTATGGATGAGATTATATGTAAATTTAAATTAGATTTCATCATTGAATACGTCATAGTTCAAACCTCACTTAAGTTTTTAGTAATATTTAATATAAGAATCCATCCTTCAATTTTTTTTTTTTTTGCACGCTTGGACGTTGATGTTCTAATCCCTCGTGATTTTATTCCAACCTCTGAAGTCTTGATCGCGATTTTATTACCGCATATATCGTTCAAGTTATATAGTGATAATAAGTCGGATATCGTACCCACAATAACTTATTATTCCTTCTATAAATACTAAAACTAAACCTAATTAACTAAAACTAAATAAATGATTAGAGAGAGATTTGTCTAATTTAATTAACTGAAAAACTAAATAAAAAATAAACAAACAATTTTTGGGACACCTTATGCAATAGAAGAATATATGGTTGTAACTTCACCTAAGCGCTCAAACAAAGAATGGTTGCACTTTTCATTCAATTGGATATTATTATGAATTATTAACTTAGAATGCTATATTATCTACTATCTTCTTTCGATAGTCAGATAGAAATATTCTGAATAAATCAATTAAGTATATGTTTATGTTAACTAACTTAACCCTAATTCATTAAGATTAAGTTATACTATTGGCTACGCATGTCATGTATGTATATTTCTATCATGCAAAAAACTATTTAGCAGAATTAGATCATGCGCTATTATTCTCAAGCTTAAACCAAATTTTTTTTTTGTCAAGTTCCTAAGGATTTGCCGCAACTATTCTATTTCTGGTCAGACAATAAAACGTAGAGAATAATTAATAATCCAAGAACACATCCAAAAGAATAAAAAGATACAATTTAATTAAACACTTTTTTTTAAAAAATAAATACTATGCTCAAGATTCGTCACAACTCTAGATCAATGATTTAGCTAATCATAATGTTCAATAAACACACACCAATCATTATTACAAGCCAAGAACTCATAAAGATAAAACTAGCAAAGAAGAGACAGAAAGAACTCTTGTTGCAGTCTTCTACTTCAATCTCTAGTACTGGTTGAGAATCTCATTCATGTCTTACTCTGGGTGTTTTTCTCTACTTTGTGGTCTTTAAAAGTATGGTTATTTACGTTTTACTATTAAAGTTATGATAAAATAACAATTGGATACTATGAATATTAACATATTATATTTTACTACGAAACTTATATAAAATTTAACATTTTACTACTTGTCCATCCAAACCGTTAGTTGACCGTCAGTTGACCATGACATCATGCTGACATTGTAAGGATAAAAGAGTCTTAACCCATACAGCTCTTTTATTGTTATACTTTAAAGTATTTTGGATATTATGAGAATATTAATTATTAAATTATTTTGGTAAATTAAATTCTTTATTATGTTGGGTTTTATGAACAGTTTAGAGACTAAAGTATTTTTATAAATGTGATTGTTGATTGCATCTCTTTTATTATTATATATAAAATTTAGACATGTTTTAAAGGTTATAATTATACTTTTCACTTTTATTTTATTTTGAGGATAAAATAATCTTTTTAAAGGTCAACTGACGGTCAACTAACGGTTTAGATAGAAAAGTAGTAAAATGTTAAATTTTATATAAGTTTAGTAGTAAAGTGTAATATATTAATATTCATAGTACCCAATTGTTATTTTATCATAACTTTAGTAGTAAAACGTAAATAACCCGTAAAAGTATGATATTTTAAGGTTTGGACTGCTTATTTTTATATAGGAGTTGTCAGGAGCTTCCTTCTTAAGTAACAGGAGTTCTTCACGAGCCAAGTTTCGTGGTCGCGTCGCGACACACATGGCCCAGCGTCGCAACGCTGGCTGCTTCACTCGAACGTCGCGACGCGCATTGACATGTGTTGCGATGCTGAACAAATCTATCTCGAAAAACACTGGACTGCATCGCGATGAGCATGCTGAGTTCAGGAATGTGGCCTGATTTTGCTCTGATTTTGCCGATACGTCGCTCGACAAGTTCGCTTTAGCCATAATTTCATCTAAACCTACAAAACATACCCAAAACACATTAGAATGTTCATAAGGCTCAAAATTATCGACAAAATTTGAGATAAGGAAGTGGTAAATATGAATATATTAACCGCTCATCACTTATGTAATGAAGGTTTTGTTCCAAACTCTTACGCTCATATCTCTTAAGTTGGTCAGTTGAGAGTGATTCTGATAACATATGTGATGACATGTCTTACTAATAAGATATTATCATCTTTTACTGATAAATTAAGCCAATCTAAAAAATACACATTATTAATTAAGAGATTTAATCACTTATAAACTTGTTCCCATTATTTTTCCGAACCATGTGGAAGGCATAAATAATCACAATTTAATTATGAAAGAAAGTAACCTTCAATAACATTTAATATACTTTTGCACTTTCTTAGTATGAAAACGTGAATTGCAATGGCTATGCTTTTCAACATAGCAAGTATCGACCTTATGTTGGAAGCTTTAAAAGAGAACTGATCATTTGAGGTAAAATCAATTGTCTTTATTTTTAGAAAACATCAGAAGCAATTGTTGTCTCATTTTGTTATTTTTTTTTAGTATCAAACTCTATTTCTTATTATTAAAATTGACCATGCATCTTGACTTCGCATACTTGTCATCTTCTAAAAGCAAGTAATGTACCTTATTGGGTCAAAAATGTAACAATTTACATTACTCGAAAAGTGTCAAAAATAATGCGGGTGGCTTGGTGATATAAGGTTTAAGATCTGACCTTTAGGTTTTGAGTTCAAATTCAGGAGATGAGTTTCTTATAAGAGTCTGTGACAGCCGGGAGTTCTACCTGCTCCATTTAAACTCAGATCAGATGATTTGACAACAAAATTTTTAATGTTTCCAAAAAAAAAATGTTACTTACTCATACTTGCATAAATATTCATTGGCTTTTCTCTGTTAGAAAATTTATCTAGACCTTCTTAATTATATGCCATCTTAAAAGCACACAAAACACTGTAATAGTTGTTGAGATAAAGAATCTTGTTGACATAATAGACCCTCTAGAGAGAAAAGGGGTACTTGTTCTTGTAGATATCACGGTTACGTCCTCAAGGGGCGTGACTTGGTGATATAGGATTCAGAATCTTACTTTGAGGTCATGAGTTTGAATCTAGATAGTGTGTTTTTTATAAGAGCTTAGGACAGTTGGAGATTTTAACTGTTCCACTTAAATCCAAAATAGATGATTTGACGGCGGCATTTCCAACGATTCCAAAAAATTATATATATCACAGGCACAAGTTATGTTTATTTGTTATCTAATTTTGCATTTAGAAACACTCAAATGAACAGTCTTCGAAGAGTATGTTTGTTCCAACTAAAGAACAAATAAGTAAAAAAAAAAAAAAATCACCTATTCGAAAATATTGAGCCAAGTTCTAGACCATAAATGCCAATGAAATAACCCATTACCAAACTCTCCGTTTTTTACACTTCTAAAAATGACAAAAAGAAATTACTGTCAATTTTTTTCCTAACGATTTATACGAAGGAGAAACAACAACGAGAGTGGCTCTGAGGACAGTTCACACAAGCAGCTCGATTGGATGGAACCCTTAAATTTAGGATAAAATTAGGGGTTAATTGAATTTTGTTAATGTGAAACACATACTTAATTATGTTAAGGAGTTGATCAAAATATAAAATAATCCTTATGATTTTTATATTTATTATATTACATATTTTAAAAAGTCATTTATGATCCCAAAAACTAGCGGCCCAAATGTGCGGTACAAAAACACCTGCTTTCTGCAATAATCAAAGACCCTCTTGATTGTATACAAAATCCTCCAAGAAGGTTCCCTCATTTTTTTAAAATCATTGACAAATCCGTCCAACGTACCAGCGACTATAAAACCATTTCCATTTCCCTTTGTCAGTTCCAAACTGTTCAGGGAAAAAAAAAAAAAAAAGTTGTTAATTAATGGCTTCTACCTTTTCTTATAAAATCTTCTGTCCTATAAGATGCTCTTCAGCGAGCAATAATCATGATCCTAATAAGCAGAAGCTGAAAAATAATGTCAGTTACAGTGGGAATTCTACTAGAAGCACTAAGGTTGATTTGCATAGCCAAACAACTGGAGTTGCAAGCACTTATGTTGCTTCTGTTGCTGCTGAAAAGGAAGGCTGCTACATGAATGAAGTGCAAATTCGACAAAATATTCCGACAAATAAGCAGTTTGTTGATCCTTATCGACAAGGACTGATCATCGAAGGAGGTATTGGTTACAGACAGACAGTTGTTATTCGGTCATATGAAGTTGGTCCTGATAAAACTGCAACACTTGAGAGCATACTTAATCTTTTTCAGGTGATAAAACTAAACTAAAAAGTCTAATTAATGCTCGTTCAATCCCAATGCATATGAGCACAGAGCTTTTGTTGGCTTGGGAAAATGTTCATAGAACTTTTTGCAGTTTGTTAATTTGTGTTCATAGGAAGTGTTTCTTGAGTTGTAGGAAACAGCATTGAATCATGTATGGATGTCGGGACTTCTCAGCAATGGTTTTGGAGCCACACATGGAATGATGAGGAACAATCTCATCTGGGTTGTCTCTAGAATGCAAGTTGAAATTGATCACTATCCAATCTGGTAATTCTTGCTTCCATCTTCATTACAATTTACATCTTGTTAAATTTGACATTAATTGTAATTTTAAACTTTTGGCTCAAGCTGTTTAACTAACATTATATCAGAGTCTAGAATTTGTGAAACTTTTTAACAGTAGTGTTGGTCAATGAATTAAAAACAATTCGTGTATGTTATATGCTCGTCTTTTTGAAACGTTGAAAACCCCGCTGCCAAACCACCCGACCTGATCTCTGTTTTAGGCTTTTACAAGAAATATACCTCCTAGACTCGAACCCAGGACCTGACAACTAAGTTACAAGTCCTTTGCCACCAAGCTATATCCCTGGGGACACTATATTCACAACTTATTGATAGCAACTTAAAGAAATGTAATATAATTGGCATCATTATAGCTTTTTAAAGGATTCTTTGCCCTGGAAAGTGAGCAAGAAAGTGAGACAGAACCAAACTAGTTAGTAGCTCTTAACTACAATGATTAATTTTCCCTTAGATTCTTAAATGTTGAGCTAGAGACTATACTTGGATTGCTAATTTTATAAGTGAAACTGAACCTAAGATCAAATTTTGAATTTGTTGTTCTGTTGGTCATTAGAATGCTTCTTTGTTCCAAGAAAATCTCTTCCAAGCATGGATCTGTTATAGCCAGCTAACAAAACAACTTGCAGGGGAGAGGTTGTGGAAATTGACACATGGGTTGGAGCTTCAGGGAAGAATGGAATGCGCCGAGACTGGCTTATCCGAAGCCAAGCCTCAGGGCACATTTTTGCCCGTGCTACAAGGTGTGTGTGTGTATGCGCTTAAACATTAAACACTAATGTGTTTGTCACATAAAAAGTGATTATAATTATTTCAACCAACATTGTAGGATAGACAAAAAAAAAAAAAAAAAAAGCACACTTTTAAGGTGCTGAAAACATACCAAATGGAAACGGACCTGAATCCATCTTTATGATTCTTTACTCAGTTCAACAAGGATTAATGTACTAAGAATCACTTAATATGAATGAAACAGCACATGGGTGATGATGAATCAGAAAACAAGGCGCCTCTCAAAAATCCCAGAAGAGGTGAGGGCAGAAATTTCGCCTTGGTTTATAGAGAAGCAAGCAATCAAAGAAGATGTGCCAGAGAAGATCACCAAGTTGGATGACAAAGTAAAATATGTCAACTCTGATTTGAAGGTAAAATATAAACATCAAACCAAACTTCATGTAAGTTCGGGACGGTTGTGTTTCAACTTAACTTGAAAAGCACAGCAGTGAAATTGTTTAGTAAAAATTCAATTTTACTTGGTAGCTGTCGGCTCCAATGGATAGGCAGCCTAGGAGACTACCCAAACTTCAGAGCCAGCCCTGACTACTATATCTATTACCACCTACTGGCTACCACGCATTCATTACACTTGACAGCTACTGATTCTATCTCATAGCAACCCTAAGATTAAAAGCCACAGCACCTACTAAAGTAGTAAATATTGATTTAAAATTTAAATTTGCAGCCTAAGAGGAGTGATTTGGACATGAACCACCATGTCAACAATGTCAAGTATGTCAGATGGATGCTTGAGGTAAATCATACATAATATTTTAACTCAGTTTAACTCCTTTTTTTTTTTTTTTTTACGTCTTTAATGTATTTATTTGATCTACAGACAATTCCTGACCAAACATTGGAGTCTCATCAACTATCTGGTATAATATTAGAATACAGAAAGGAATGTGGACGTTCAGATATAGTTCAATCACTTTGCCAACCTGATGAAAATGGAATTCTGAAAAATGTAATGAAACAAGATACTAGCAGCACCAGTCTACTCAATGGATTTTCACTGTCATCCGAAATTGTCGATGGCGGCTGGCGTATGGGATCCTTCGAAAAAGTGCCATTGAGATTTACACATCTCCTGCAAGCCAAAGGGGAGACTCAAAATGAAGAGATTGTTAGAGGAAGAACTACCTGGAAAAAGAAGCCGTCTTCGATGCCATTTTCAACTTAATATTAAATAAACAATTTTTACAAGGGATTTAGCAAGTTGATGGTAGAAAATTTTATAAGTAAACATGTATATTTATAGGGTGTCTTATTAGAACACATGTCCCTTTATATATATTCTTTGGGAAAAACACAAATTGAAAGGATATGTCATTAAAATGAATAGATATAACCTTTAAAGTGAAAGTATATGTCGGAGGGTCATGATCTTTTAAAGGATTGCAACCTTAAATTAAAGGTACATTTATAAAGGCGACCCTTCATCTCTATAAATAAACTCATTTGGGTTCATTTTCATTTCATTCAATTGTCATTTTGTCCTTAGGCATAATTAGAGAGTCTAATGTCTACATAAAAAAAAAAAAAAAGAGTTTCCATCATTTGTCATAGTTCGTGTTCAGTGTCCCTTCTACAAGAAGCAACCAAGAATCCTGGGAGAACGTTAGCCACAAGAAATTCGTAGTGCATCGAGGCGGGGTTAATACGTTTGTAAGGACAAAGGAAAAACTCGACTTGGTTTAAGTTCGTCATCTTCTACATTTTCAGGTTTTTCTATACTTATGCATTGGGGGTTAATATATTGTTACTTAAAGGTTTAGATTGAATCAAACATGTTTAAAGTGGTAAAAAACACATCTCGGCCAACAATCTTAAGAACTTCTTAATTTACATGTGTTGTTAACTCTGATTTTTGCATGTCTTATTCTTCTTTTCTCTAGAAAATATATTCACTATATGGAAAAAAAAGTAAGGGCGTTCGAACGCCCGACGAATGCAAAAGAAAAAGCCATATATTCCGCATTTTTGTTTGAACGTTGTGAAGAACATCACATGAACGCAAACTCTCTGGAAACGTTCGTTCGAACACATTATCAAACACCACACAAACATGAACTCTTTGGAAAGATTCGTTCGAATGATTGAACGAACGTGACACTAACGCAAGTCGTATCTGGGAAATTTTCAGATTTGAATTAATTTTGGTAAAATAACATACATAATTTAGTTTGCATAAATTTATAGATTTAGATTAATCTAGTATCTAAATATTTTTCATATATATAATACACATTTTTTATAAAAAATTGATAATATAGAAATAAGTTGAATATATGCATAGTGTAATATTAACTTAGTAAAATCATATACTGAACTTTTATGAATTTGGTAGTATATGTTTTAGTTAATATTAGGGTATTCAATTATCACATCACATACACCTAGTCTATATTATGATAAAGTTGAAAATCACTTATTCTTGTTCATTGATTGTTGCATACTTTGTTGAGAATTTAAAATGTATCACGAAAGACTCAGTCCAAGTTATACACAAGTAATTCCTTCCAAGCTTGATTGACTTTATATCTTATATAATTGTTAAACTTAAACTTTAAAATTGAAGTGTAACACTAATATTGAATGCCTAAGATTTTATATTGGGAAAGTGATTAAGAAAATTCTGTCACCAAGGCGATAAAAGCCTAAGTGGACAGAGATTTAAGTGGTCACGCCTGACCCCCTTCGTCCTCTGAAAATTTTTCTTTGTTCACCTATCATAAGAAATTTTAGTCACAAATTCAAGGACTTGTGTTATTTGGTATTACTGTCCAAAATAATAACAAGTGGACTCTTAGTGTGACTCATAAACAGGATCATACAGTTGATATTTGTGTGATTTATCTTTTGTAGACTTATTGATTATTGTTTTATTTCCAGTTACACATGGCTAGTGGAAATATCACAGTACCGGTCGCTTAAGGAGAAAAACCGGATAAGTTTGGTGGAGCAAACTTCAACCAGTGGTAGAGTAAAATATTATTCTACCTGACAATACTGGAGTTGGCTAAGTATCTCAAGGAAGCTCATTCGGGTCCTGTGGAGGGAGAAACTGAAACGGCGAGGCAACTGCTATTATGCAAGAACTACATCTTGAGCGGTCTTAATAACACCATGTACAATGTGTACCAAGGCATGACTTCTGTGAAGATTTTCTGGGAATATCTCGAGAATAAATACAAAACAGAGGATGCCGGATAAAAGAAATTTAGTGTGGGTAGGTTCCTTGACTATAAAATGGTAGATTCAAGAATGATAATGTCTCAGAAGAGTGAACTATATTTGATCATTCACGAAATATTGGATGAAGAAATGAAATTTTTGTGAGACCTTTCAAGTTGCCATAATCATTGAGAAGTTGCCTCCATCATTGAAGGACTTCAGAAGTTATCTGAAACATAAAAAGAAACATATGAGTCTTGAAGATTTAGGAGTTTGATTAAGGATCGAAGAGGACAACAGTAAGTCCGAGAAGACTAGCTACAAGACTATTGAGTCTAACGCCAACATCATCGATGGTGGAAATGGTAGAAAAAAGAGAAAGAACAATGGAGCCGATTCTGTAAGGGTTTTATGGCGGAAATCCGGTAACGCAGCGGAATAGTGGAAAATCAAAATTTTCCGATTTCAAAATTTTTCTCAGATCAATTAAATAAACTTATTTATTTAATTATCTAATTATCAAATTCTGAAAAATAATACAAGATATCAAATTTCTTGGTAATTACCGAATTGCCCCAAAACTTTGTAAATTGATCATTTTAGTCCAAAAGTTGTCAAATATAATTTTGGATGATTCTAAATCATTTCTAAAATATTTTTCAACACATCCAATACATCAAAATCATATTTGCAACAAATCCCCAAACTTTTCTGAAATTGCCGAGAGCCCCCCCATTTTCGGTTTATTGCATTTTAGTCCATTTTGTTCAAAAACAAACCAAGATCAAATCCAATCAACCCAAAATTTTACATGTATCATATACATACCATAATGCATCACATATATGAAAATCACCAAATTTGGAGTGGGTTAAGAACCCTAATTTTTCAATTTCACCAAATTATCCAATTTCACCAAATCCTTAAAATCCAATACTTTAATCCATTCAATACTTCACCAAACATGCATCACCACTTTGAAATAACTCTAGAACAATTCTAGGTCACCAAGGAGTGGCTTAAAAACTCTAGAATGGCAACTTGATTTTCCAAAAATCAAAAGTAAGCCTTTTAAACCATTTAAAGCTTACTTACATGCATCAATCTTTCATACAAGTTCTCAACCAAATAAACACAAACTATAAGAGTAGAAATAACATCAAAGCAACATAAAATGATGCTAAGCTTGTTAGAAACAATTTTCATGTTGAAGATTTTGAAGAAATACTTACAAAAATCAAGCTTTTCCAAGTCTTTTCCTTTTTCCTTCAACCTTTGCTCTCTACTTCTTTTGTGTTTTGTTTTAGTGTATATGGAAATTATGAAACCCTAAAAGAAACAAAACAATTTATATCTCCTCCAATATTGCCTTGGCCGAATATGGTAGGAAGAATAAATAAAATATCTAGATATTTTACTTTTGTTTTAATTAAAGCTTTAATCAACTTGCAAGATATATCATTAACCTTTAAACGACTTATAAATAATCAATATTATTTATAAATATTGCCCTAGTGCTCTACGAGTATATTTCATTAGTGAGACTCTCTAGATTCAGGCATATCCGTCACGAAATTCAATTTCGTGTCCATAATTTACCCACCCGTAAATTATAACGACCACAGATTAACTCGCTGAATCATACAAGTCGAGGTCATGGCATATGTATAATTCCTCCGTCACAGATATCAGGATTTATCTCAGAGATATAGATGTAAACGTCAAATCTCTATGGGGACAATCCCGTCAACGTCTCTATTAGCAATCTCAAAAAGAACACTTAGAACTCACTTCTAAAATGTACTACGGGCCCATGGATTTTATCTGATTGCTAATCATAAATGGACTACCTATGCTATGTACACAGAACTGACGGATCATATCTCAACACACACAGGACACCCTGAGGATCTATCCACACCCAACGAACATGCGGAGGTCTGATCTAAATGGATTGGTGACGTGAATGCCATCTAAGTGTGGAGGATGTCTCATGTGCCCATAGTGGTATCTCAAGTCGAAGAATCGTAAATGTTACTCAACCCGAGAAGATTCTTATTGACGTTGCTGTACCATCCATTAAGAATCTTCGGTGAGTCATTCAGTGTCTATCCGCTATAAACACTTATACGTCTATACGAGTCCCCAAGACTCATGGTTCATTGAGAAATCATTGGAATCATATATTCCAGTATACGACATGTACCGGTCTCAACGGGTTTACTATACTGACCAAGTAGTGTAAACCTTGACCAGGAACTGTCTGAGAATGACAACGTCATGATACAACTCAATGTCAGTTGCGACGCTTTTGCAACAGTACCATGACTAATCATCATAAGGTCTATTACATCTTTAGCATAATAAAAGATATATTATATTGAAGAAACTGCTTGTATTATTCATAATAAAACATTTTACAGTAGTATTCTCAGAGAAATACAACCGGGAATTGGTGCTCTGAGCACCAACCCCAACAAAATCTCCCACTTGCTCTAGTACCAATATCGATTGTATCTAATACCCATCGACTCCACGTGTTTATCAAACAACTTCAGAGGTATAGCCTTCGTCAGCGGGTCTGCTACATTATCTTCACTCGGTACCTTACACACGACAATATCCCATCGCGACATAATCTCTTGAATGATGTGGTACTTGCATTCCACATGCTTCGACTTCTGATGCGCCCTCGGTTCCTTTGCTTCCGCAATGGCTCCAGTATTATCACAGTATAACGGAATCGCATTCTCGATACTTGGGACAACTCTTAATTCTGTGATAAAGTTCTTTATCCACACAGCTTCCTTTACAGCTTCAGAAGTTGTAATGTATTCTGTCTCTATGGTGGAATCTGCCGTAGACTCCTGTTTGGAACTCTTCTAGCAAACTGCACCTCCGTTAATGGTAAAAACGAATCCAGATGTAGAATTTCTATCATCAGAATCCGATTGGAAGTCGGAATCCGTATACCCGTTAACTTGTAGTTCACTTCCTCCATAAATTATCAACTTATCCTTAGTACCTTTAAGATACTTCAGGATATGTTTAATGGCCATCTAATGGTCATTATCTGGGTTGGACTGATATATACTAGTTACGCTAATAGTGAAACTGATATCAGGCCTAGTACATAACATAACATACATTATGCTACCCAAACACGAAGCATAAGGTTGGTTAGACATTCTAACCTTCTCGTCTTCTGTTTGTGGACTCATCTTCTTCGAAAGATGAATCTCATGTTTGAACAGTATGTTTGCTGTCTTACAGTTACCAAAATTATACATTCTAAGATCTTATCTATGTACGTTGATTGAGATAACCTAATCAGCTTTCTTTGTCTATCTCTATAGAGTTTTATCCCTAAAATATAAGAAGCTTCTCCCAGGTCCTTAATGGAGAAATTCTTACAGAGGTATGCTTTGATGCTTTGTAACATTCCTATATCATTCTCAATGATTAGGATATCATCAACATAGAGGACTAAAAATACGACCACGCTCCCACTAGCTTCTGATACACACAGGATTCTCCTGAATTCTTGAGAAAACTAGACTATCTAATAATCTCGTCGAATCGAAGATTCCAACTTCGTGAAGCTTGTTTAAGTCCATAAATGGACTTCTTAAGCTTACACACCATACCCGAGTTTTCGCTGGACGTAAAACCTTCCGGCTGTTCCATATAGATTTCTTCATCAAGAAATCCATTTAGAAAAGCCGTTTTGACATCCATTTGCCAAATCTCGTAGTCATGATACGCAGCTATAGAAAGCAAAATCTGAATAGATTTAAGCATTACTACTGGTGAAAAAGTTTCATCATAGTCGACGCCAAGTCGCTGCGTGTAACCTTTTGCTACCAGTCGGGCCTTGTAAGTTTCAACCTTACCATCAGGACCGCGCTTCCTCTTATAAACCCATTTACAACCGATATGAACAATTCCTTCGGGAAGCGAAACCAAGTCCCAAACTTGATTCACATGCATTGAGTCCAACTCGGATTTCATGGCACTTTGCCATTTCAAGGAGTCGATGTCCAACATCGATTCTCTATAGGTAAAAAGATCAGTCTATTCAACTAAGAGAACATCAAGACTCCTTTCTTGTATCAAATACAAGCGTTCAGGAGGTCTTGATACCCTTGTGACCTACGGAGTGTGTGTGTTGAAGGTCCTTCATCTACTTGAACTTCAGTTTCCTCCGTTGGTTCGTTGTTTTCAGGTTGGACTTCATCAAGTTCAACATGTCTATGATTACCACCTTCTGACAAGAATACTACTTCTATAAATCTTGTGAAGCGAGCTACGAACACATTTCGATGCTCGGTATCATAGAATAGATATCCCCTCGTTTCCGAATGATATCCAACAAACCTAAACTTTTGCCCTCGATGCGAAAGCTTATCTTGCTGAGTCACCCTGACATAGGCAGGACAACCCCAAACCTTAATATAACTAAGATTTGGTCTCCTACCGGTCCATATCTCATACAGAGTTGTAGGAAAAACTTTTGAAGGAATCTTATTCAAAAGATGTGCAACTGTTAAAAGAGAATAGCCCCATAAGTAATAGGAAAATCTGTAAAACTCAACATCGATCGGACCATATCCAATAAAGTCTGATTTCTCCTCTCAGACACTCCATTGTGTTGTGGAGTACCTGGAGGAGTATATTGAGCGAGAATCTCGTTCTCCTTCATATAATCCATGAACTCACTGCTCATATATTCTCCGCCTCGATCAGATCAAAGGCATTTAATATATTGACCAGTCTGTTTTTCTACTTCATTTCGGAACTCTTTGAACTTTTCAAAGGATTCTGATTTATGCCTCATCATATAGACATAATCGTACCATGACAGATCATCGGTAAAGGCAACGAAGTACGAATAACCATTGTGAGCAGTCTGACTTAGTGGACCACATATATCAGAATATACGAGTTCCAGTAAGTTAGTGGCACGATGTCCAACACCTGAAAATGGGCTTTGGTCATCTTACCCTGAATACACGATTCACAAGTTGGATAGGGTTCAATGGTGAAATCTGGTATCAAATCATTCCTAACCAATTGGGTAAGGCGTTTGACGCCTATATGACCTAGCCGCATATGCCAAAGTTCAGTATTATTAACAACAAGTAAACTACGTTTATTAACTCCAGTATTTAAATTATCTTTAGAAGTTTGCAATGTGTAATGACCATGCTGGTTTGGACAACAAAGGATCTGAATATTACGTTTATAATATTAATACAAAGAACGGTTCTTAATATTAATACGATAACCTTCTGTATCCAATACAAAAAGAGATATAATATTAGCTACACATCCTGGTACAAAGTAGCAGCCATATAACAAAAGTGTCCCATTCGGTAAAGGGATCTCGCATACTCCCACTGCAACTGCATCCAGAGAGTCTTCACTCCCAAATCGCAAATGCATCTCTCCAGGCTTCAGTTTCTTACTTTCCTTCAGCACCTGCAACGAATTGTAAATGTGAACAAGACAAGCGGAATCTAAAATCCAGCTGGATGTAACGGCTTCACAACCCAAAGAGATATCAATAACTGGAAAAATAAATGTACCTGATGTAGATGCTCTCTACTTCCTCAGCTGGGCAATGTAGTCAGGACAGTTCCTTTTCCAGTGCCCGATTTTGCTACAATGATGGCATTTATCTTCAGAAGCCCTCTTGGGCTTTGCTATCTTTCCCTGTGGTTGAGAACCAAAACTCTTCTTCTTCTTCGCTTTCGTCTTCTTTCCATTTGACCAGGTCTGGGGAGAAGCAGAAAGTGAAGCAGGTTTCGGAGGGCGAGTCGGTACTCCCTTCCTTAAGTCCTCTTCTACCGTGAGCATGATCCTATGCAGCTCATGGTAGGTACAAATAATCCTATTAATGTTGAAGTACATCACGAATTGGCGATATGAAGCTAGGAGCGAACCAAGAATGACACTCCCACCGAGAATGTCATTCAGAGGGAGATTATGTTGCCTCAGTTGATCACAGCTTGCCCCGCGTCTAGCCACGCATGGAACAGTTCCATCACAACTTTGTGAACAACAACTTGTTCTTGGTTCTGAAACGATTCTCGTAATCGCGTCATCATACTATACGCATCTAACATGCCATAGTATTGTTTCTTGAGTCCCGGTGTCAGGGAACTTAAGATGTATGATTTAACTTTTAAATCATCATCTTTCCAAGCTTGAAAAACTTGGCGTTCCTCTGGTGTTGCGTCCTCAGCCACAACAAGGGGCAATGGACCCTCAAGAACATATGCCAACTTCTCGGAATCAAGGACAATCCTCAAATCCAAGTCCCAATCAGCGAAGTTCTCAGCGCCTTTGAGTTTGTTCGTATCTAACATACGCGCAAACTGATTAGTAGATGGTGCCGCCATCGCAAATCTATTATATATATTACGAAAAATGTTTAGCAGAAATAAAATAGTTTCATATAATATCAAAAGCATTAACTAGATCATGGATTTTTAATCTAAAAATGCCAATCCCACTAAATCATGCAATACTGTAATTCCCAAACAGAATACAAAGATTTAATAATTAAATTAAATACAAATAGTGAAAGGTGGATCCCGTGAATATATTTCAGCTCACAGCAAAGGCACGGTCTCGCCTACGTATATTCATCAGGTAGACAACTCATTGTCAATCACTCAATAGTGACTCATGGGTTTCCGGTCCTGGTCGTTTCTCGTTGTGACAGCTTGGGCACGTTCACAAGGAGACGTACCAAGGTTAAACTCGTCAATGATAAACTCAAGTTACTTGCGTAACCCTGACAGCTTGGGCACGTTCAGGATTCCGCTTTCGCTTGAATTTATCTAGTATCTAATATACATCCGGCATAAATAAATCTCTATCGGCTACACCCTCACAGTAGAGGAACGGTCTCGGATGTAGTCATGGAAAAATATTCATATACCGTATTGACAAGACGGACCATGTAATATGCATCAAATACATAATTCAAATAAAACTTTATTAATTAGGGATTTTCCACAAAATATGTTTTTTAATTTATTTAATCAAATTAAATAAATACATGAATGTAACAAGTAAAAAATAAATTAAACATTGAATTTAAAAGGCATAATCATATTAGGGTGGCCAGAATCAGACTCGCTCTGATACCATTTTGTAGGGGTTTTATGACGGAAATCCGGTAACGCAGCGGAATAGTGGAAAATCAAAATTTTTCGATTTCAAAATTTTTCTCGGATCAATTAAATAAACTTATTTATTTAATTATCCCATTATCAAATTTTGAATAATTACACAATAGATCAAATTTCTTGGTAATTACCGAATTACTCCAAAACTTTGTAAATTGATCATTTTAGTCCAAAAGTTGTCAAATATAATTTTGGATGATTCTAAATAATTTCTAAAATATTTTTCAACACATTCAATACATCAAAATCAGATTTGCAACAAATCCCCAAACTTTTCTGAAATTGCCGAGAGCCCCCCCATTTTCGGTTTATTGCATTTTAGTCCATTTTGTTCAAAAACAAACCAAGATCAAATCCAATCAACCCAAAATTTTACATGCATCATATGCATACCATAATACATCACATATATGAAAATCCCCAAATTTGGAGTGGGTTAAGAACCCTAATTTTTCAATTTCACCAAATTGTCCAATTTCACCAAATCTTTAAAATCCAATACTTTAATCCATTCAATACTTCACCAAACAAGCCTCACCACTTTGAAATAACTCTAGAAAAAATCTAGGTCACCAAGGAGTGGCTTAACAACTCTAGAATGGCAACTTGATTTTCCAAAAATCAAAAGTAAGCCTTTTAAACCATTTAAAGCTTACTTACATGCATCAATCTTTCATACAAGTTCTCAACCAAATAAACACAAACTATAAGAGTAGAAAGAACATCAAAGCAACACAAAATGATGCTAAGCTTGTTAGAAATAATTTTCATGTTGAAGGTTTTGAAGAAATACTTACAAAAATCAAGTTTTTCCAAGTCTTTTCCTTTTTCCTTCAACCTTTGCTCTCTACTTCTTTTTTGTTTTGTTTTAGTGTATATGGAACTTATGAAACCCTAAAAAAAACAAAACAATTTATATCTCCTCCAATATTGCCTTGGCCGAATATGGTAGGAAGAATAAATAAAATATCTAGATATTTTACTTTTGTTTTAATTAAAGCTTTAATCAACTTGCAAGCTATATCATTAAACCATTTAATGAATTACTTAAAGTCAACAAAGGCAACCAAAAGCATTTCCATAATTATCACAACTTTAAGATATTTATATTTCAATTAATTTAATCATTTAATAATTAAATAATTAATTAATTATTTAAATACAAATATATTAAATATATGTATTATATTTACATTAAATGATAATTAATTAATGTGTATTTGATAAAATCTATCATTAAATGCAAATACACAAAAATTAGGAAATGACTATTAGGTCCATTCGCATGTATTTTTTTCGTTTAACCTTTAAACGACTTATAAATAATCAATATTATTTATAAATATTTCCCTAATGCTCTACGAGTATATTTCATTAGTGAGACTCTCTAGATTCAGGCATATCCGTCACGAAATTCAATTTCGTGTCCATAATTTACCCACCCGTAAATTATAACGACCACAGATTAACTCGCTGAATCATACAAGTCGAGGTCATGGAATATGTATAATTCCTCCATCACAGATATCCGGATTTATCTCAGAGATATAGATGTAAACGTCAAATCTCTATGGGGACAATCCTGTCGACGTCTCTATTAGCAATCTCAAAAAGAACACTTAGAACTCACTTCTAAAGTGTACTACGGGCCCATGGATTTTATCTGATTGCTAATCATAAATGGACTACCTATGCTCTGTACACAGAACTGACGGATCCTATCTCAACACACACAGGACACCCTGAGGATCTATCCACACCCAACGAACATGCGGAGGTCTGATCTAAATGGATCGGTGACGTGAATGCCATCTAAGTGTGGAGGATGTCTCATGTGCCCATAGTGGTATCTCAAGTCGAAGAATCGCAAATGTTACTCAACCCGAGAAGATTCTTATTGACGTTGGTGTACCATCCATTAAGAATCTTCGGTGAGTCATTCAGTGTCTATTCGCTATAAACACCTATACGTCTATACGAGTCCCCAAGACTCATGGTTCATTGAGTAACCATTGGAATCATATATTCCAGTATACGACATGTACCGGTCTCAACGGGTTTACTTTACTGACCAAGTAGTGTAAACCTTGACCAGAAACTGTCTGAGAATGACAACGTCATGATACAACTCAATGTCAGTTGCGACGCTTTTGCAACAGTACCATGACTAATCATCCCAAGTTCTATTACGTCTTTACCATAATAAATGATATATTATATTACAGAAACTGCTTGTATTATTCATAATAAAACGTTTTACAGTAGTGTTCTCAAAGAAATACAACCGAGAATTGGTGCTTTGAGCACCAACCCCAACAGATTCTTCCCAAGCAAACAAGAAGTTCAAGGGGAAATGCTACATTTGTGGGAAAACCGATCACATGACAAAAGACTGCAGAAATAAGAAGTCTCGGGACAAGGGCAAGAAAAAGAAAAATGAGGCACATGTCACTAAAGATGAGTTATTAACTGATGAGATCTCAGAGTTGAACCTCTCCATAATTGTAACTGAAGCCAACTTAGTTGGAAACATGAAAGAATGGTGGATAGACACTTGAGCTACTCACCATATATGTGCAAATAGTAAGATGTTTTCCTCATATCTGAAGGTCGATGGTGGTGATCATCTGACCATGGGAAACTCGTCTACCTCTAGAGTGGTTGGACAAGGCACAGTAGTTGAAGATGACATCCGGGAATGAGCTTACATTGAAGAATGTCTTGTATGTTCCTGATATTCGGAAGAACCTGGTTTCGGGTTCCATTCTCAACAAGAACGTGTTTAAGTTAGTTTTTATTTCTGATAAATTATATGGACCAAAAATGATGTATATGTAGGAAAATAATATATCATTACGGGCCTTTTCAAGTTCAATATAATGATTTTCAATCAACACAATACTAATAATAATAAAGTTACATCTTCTACTTATATTATTGAGTCACAAAATGTATTACATAGTAGGTTGGGGCATGATAATTATGATACAATGCGTAAATTAATTAACATGGACATTATATCTAAATTTACAATTGATAACCACCTTATATCTAAATTTACAATTGATAACCAACATAAATGTGAAGCATGTGTCGAAACGAAAATGAATAAAATATCATTTCATTCCATATAATGGAATTCTAAACCATTGTAACTTATACACACTAATGTGTGTGTTATGAATGTTGTGCAAACAAGTATCGATAAAAAATATTGTCATTTTTATCAATGATAGCACAATATTCTGCAGAGCTTTTTACAGTATAATAACGAAGTTGAAAATCAACTTGGCAAGAAAATCAAAAGAATTATATGTGATAAGTGAGGTGAATATGTGTCACCATTTGGTGAATATTGTTCAATTCATGAAATTACTGCTTCTTATTCACCTCAACAAAAAGGGATTGTGGAACACAAAAATCAAACGTTGAAGGAAATGATGAATGTCATGTTGACAAGCTCTAGTTTACCTTAGAATTTGTGGGGGGGAAGCCTTGCTTTCCGTCAAATACATTTTCAACAAGTTACCTCGCAAAAGATTGGATAAGACATCATATGAACTGTGGAAAAATCATGCACCTTTTTTCAAATATCTGAAAGTGTGGGGTGTCTCGCCAAAGTGATGGTTCCTAAACCTAAGAAAGTGATAATAAGACCAAAAACCGTTGACTGTATATTTATTGAATATGCTCACAACTGTAGCACGTATCGATTCTTGGTACATAAATTCGAAATTCTTGAAATCAATCCAAATATGGTAATTGAGTCAATGAATGTGACATTCTTTGAAGAAATATTTCCTTGTAAAGAAAAACAAAGAACAAAATCTCTAAAAAGAACCATTGATACTGTTACAAGTAATGATCAAGTTAACCAAGAATCAGATCAACATGATAATGTTAAGGAAAATGAACCTAAAAATAGCAAAAGAGATAGAACATCTAAGTCATTTGGATATGATTTTCTAACATACCTGTTAGGAAATGAGCCTCAAAGTTATAAAAAAATGATGTCTTCTTCGGAGATACCTTTATGGAAAGAGGCTATCAATAGTGAGATTATTTCTATCCTTCAAAACCATACTTAGGAGTTGGTTGATCTTCCTCCAGGTTGTAAACCGTTGAGCTACAAATGGATTTTCAAACGGGATATGAAGCCGGATGGATCAATAGATAAGTATAAGGCAAGACTTGTCATAAGATGTTATAAATAAAAAGAAGACATTGATTACTTTGATACCTATTCACCAGTGACCTGTATCACTTCAATAAGAATGGTTATAGCCATAACGGTTATATTCGGTCTTGAAATACATCAAATAAATGTAAAGAAGACATTCTTAAATGATGAATTGGATAAAATGTGCAAATTTGTAAAATCCTTATACGGATTAAAACAAACACATAAACAATGGCATGAGAAATTTGACAAAGAAATGTTGTAGAGTGGATTCAAAATCAATGAGTGTGATAAATGTATATAGACTAAATCAAATCAAAAATGATATGTCATTGTGTGGCTCTACATAGGCGATATGTTGATAATTGGTAGCAATCATGAGATGATTTAGTTTACCAAGAAAGTATTGACTAGTAAATTTGACATGAAAGATTTAAGAGTAGCTGATGTGATCTTATGAATTAAGATTTCCAGAATATCAGAGGGATACATAATATCTCAGACTCATTATGTTGAGAAATATAACAATGAAGATCTAAACGTAGTTATAACTCTTGTAGACTTAACTTTTCATTTGTCAAATAATACTGGTTCGAGCGTATCGCAATTAGAGTATTCGAGAATCATCGGAAGTCTGATGTATCTCACAAATTGCATACAACCAAATATTGCTCAAGTTATAAACAGACTTAGAAGATATACAAGTAATCCAAGACATAACCACTGTAAAGTCATAGTAAGAGTTTTGAGGTATCTAAGAGACACTTCAAAATATGGTCTGCATTATACGAGACATCTTTCTTATATATAGGGATACAGTGATGCTAACTGAATATCCGATACATTGGATTCCAAATCCACGAGTGGATTCCAAATCCACGAGTGGATTTATTTTCACACTTGGTGGTACAACCGTGTCGTGGAAATCCTCGAGGCAAACGTGTATTATCTGGTCTACTATGGAGGTTAAGTTTATAGTATTAGACAAAGCAGCGGAAGAAGCGGAGTGGCTTCGAAATTTCTTAGAGGATATTCGAAATTGGCCAAAACCAGCGCCAACTATAAGCATATATTGTGATAGTCAATCGGCTATTAGGAGAGCCCAAAATACAATGTATAATGGTAAGTCTCGATACATACGTCGAAAACACAATACTATAAAGCAACTACTCTCAAACAGTATAATTTCAATAGATTATGTCAAGTAGAAGGAAAACCTAGTGAATCCACTTACTAAAGATTTACCTAGAGAGCAAGTTGAGAAGTCATCGAAGGGAATGAACTTGAAGCCTATAAATTAAGATTTTTCACTGTGGAAACCCAACCTAACTGACTAGAGATCCCAAGATTTAGATTCAAAAGAGACAACTGAAATTTTATACAATTCAAAATAAGCATTGTAGAGTTCTATACTCTTTTCCATTCCTATAATGACGCAGAGTGTTGTATGTCAATATTAAGGATAAACGAAGGCTTTTAATGATCACTATTAGGAGAAGAGTCCTAATAGAAGTAAAGGAAAAATACATATTCATAGTATATCACCTATTTCAAGTAAGAAGTGAGATCGCTTCCATGAGAATTTTAAAAAGGTTGGATTCTCTAAAGTACTTGATGAAGTCAGGACCGATGTTCATGGCCGAATTGAACACAACTGTTGAACGGGAAATGGTCGAAGTGAAGCTGTGTGATGGCCGTTGTCTTGGTTTACACTAACGGCGGAACAGTTCAAGACTATGGGTCACTGGTTTGCCTAGTAAATTCAATAGTCATTCACTAGGAAAGGTTCAAGGCGGAAGCTACCTATTGCGAAACAGTTTCATATCAAGAAACTCTCTTAAGTGTCTGCATTAATATTTAAAAAATTGTGTTGGATTGTAGGAATTTTTCTAAACAAACATGTATATTTATAGGGCGTCTCATTATAAGACATGTCCCTTGATATGTGTCCTTTGGCAAAGACACAAATTGAAGGGATATGTCCTTAAAGTGAATAAATATAACCCTTTAAAGTGAAAGGGTATGTTGGAGGGTCATAACCTTTTAAAGGATTGCAATCTTAAACTAAAGGTACCTTTACAAAGGCAACCCTTTATGTCTATAAATAGACTCCATTAGGTTCATTTTCATTTCATTCAATTGTCATTTTGTCCTTAGGCATAATTAGAGAGTTTAAGGGCTACATAAAAGAGAGAGTTTCCACCATTTGTCCTAGTTCGTGTTCTTGAGTAAAGAAGTGCCCCTTTTACAAGAAGCAACTAAGAATCCTGAGAGACCGTTAGCCACAAAAAATCTGTAGTGCACCGAGACGAGACTAATAAATTTTTAAAGATAGAGGAAAAACTCGATTTGGTTTAAGTTCGTCATAATCCACATTTCCTGATTTTTTTATCCTTGTGCTGCTCGTGGTATTTTTAAGAAGCCGAAAGAAGATGGAAAATTTGTGAATATTTTTGTGTTATGGTGCTTGTAAGAAAGTCCTCTCAAGTGGAGGAAATTTTCTGGCGATTACCTGTAGCTAATGGCTCAGTGTCTGTTGTTTAATGTAATGCATTCATAAAAATGTTGATAAAGAATTTCCCAAAACCGTGGTGTGATGAAAGAATCATGTATCATTTAGAAGAATTTCCATATTCTTTCTTTTCAAATTTTGTGATCAGAAATCACATCTTTTCGTTGCTTAAAGACGTGTGAGCACCGTGAGCTAAATTAGCTTATCTTGTTTTTTAAACTTTATCTTTAGTGAGTAAGTGTGCTTGAGATGGGCAAGATTTGCCCCTAATAAACGGGTCTATTTGCATTCTAAAAATTTCTTTGAACACATATTTTAATATAATTATTTATTATTAAAATACCCATGACATAAATTACTATTAAGGACAACTTGTAAATACATAAAATTCATAATACTCTTATAACCAAAACTGAGTCTGCATGACGCAAGTATATAAATCAGTTGTATGACATCAAAATTTTGCAGGGTTCGCCATGGATTTTTTCATGAAATCAACAACCTGTACCAAGAATGAACACAAGACGCAATTGGGGGAAGCATGACTCCCAATATCAAGAGTTCATCCGACTTATTAATTGCACCAAACAAAGAGATTCCTATGATTACTAAAAAGGAAGAGCAGATGTAACAAAGAATAATATTTATCTTTTTTTTTAAATCATATAGAATAGCTGTTAAAACAGAAAACTTGGAGGCAAAGGGGACTCATGGAAGCTTTATTCGGTGGAAGATATCTTTTGAGAATGGAACTTCCTTTTTAAAGTGCTCCAAGCAATCTACATGCTAAGTCAACTCAAAGAAACATTTTCATTCCACTTACAATAACACATTGAAAGTAATATTTTAAACGAGGGTTTTTTTTTTTGTTGGTATATTTGTGTATAGAATATTCAAAGAAAGTATTATAGTGTAAATAGTCACACCCTATAATTTTTTTATCTCAACAAATACACAAGCAGACGGCATTGAAATATAAATTTTTATTTATTTATTGTATACAAAAGAGAAATTATAAAATTTAATCAAGTACTTGGGGCCGAGCAGTGGCAGGCAGGGTAATATAATATTCCCAGGGGACGTATTTCCCAATTTTCCCTTTTTACTATACAATACAAGTATATAAAGACTCCAATGAAGCTTGAAGGCCGAGAACGGTAGGGACCTTCTTGAAAAACTTCAACAAACCATGTCCTTAATTGCAATATATAACAAAATCAGGGACTGGATGTTATTATCCCAAAATCTGTACAAGTCTATTTCAATAATCAAGAATCCTCCTTGTGAAATAATTTCCCACATTTCTTCACCATCTTGCCAAAATATAAAACACCAAGTTGGCAAGATGACAAAATAAAAAATAAAAAATAAAAAATAAAAATGCCAATTTCGGCAATTTCCCACAATTCTTCACCATCTTGCCATAATATAACACCAAGTTGGCAAGATGAAAAATAAAAAATAGAAAATAAAAATGCCAATTTTGGCAATATTGGCATACTACTACAACTCAAGACCTTGATACATTTTCCGACTACCTAACAAGAAAGAATTTAATATTGTCTGCTCAAGTAACTGTGATCCGCTAACCTAAGGGACTAACCATTTACAAAGTATAAAGAGAGGTATTTATAAACTCAGATGAATACCAAAGAATAATGTACCGAATTGCCAAAATCATTGTCTCTTTCTTTGCAAGCTTTTGTAAGACCAAATGATGAGGTATGCTACGAGAACAAATCCAACAGACGACCAGAAGATAATCAACCACAAAGGCATAGGGTTAGGATACAGGCCTGGTAGAGAAGCAAATATATCATTTTTCAGCAACTCAGAATTATAAATATGGTGGGTTGAAGTGTTGAAGCAGAGAAGTCACCAAGCCATAAGAAAAAAAATTAACGATCTTGGATAATAAAGAGATCAATATACCATGTCCAAACTTGATGCAAATGAGAAGTTCGATGATGCAAATAGCAAGGGAAAGCCAACAAAATGCTCCGACCTTTTTCACTGGTTTTCTGAAAATAGGTAAACATTTTATGTGACAGTTGAATCACAAGTATTGACATTCTAGCATAGAAGTATCTGCATCTAAATTCAAATGAATGCATGACACGAGAGAGAGAGTACCGGTCTTGGAGGTATGAATTGTATTCACGAATTGTTGGTATTGCAATTAGCCACCACAAAACCAACCTATAAATAATCACAGGGTTTCGAGGCGGGATCCAAAGACAAAACTTAAGGAAAAATGTATTGAGCTCAACAGTCAAGAAGACGATGCAAAGACTGAGAACTTGGATGAACCGCCATGGTCCAAGCAATGGGTGCCACTCATCCTTGTCCCATTGTGCTGGTGTAAATTGTCCCATTGTTCGTCTAAACTGACAAGAGCAAAAAGTAGACATTGTATTATCAGTTTTCATAAAAATTTCACATGCTAACATATGCGACAACAAAAACAATAAAATTTTAAGGGAGTTAAAAAAAATTAACACTTAGTGCCATATCAAGTCATTAAAATTCATGTGTTTCTTACTCCATATATCAAGGTACATAATATTTAACTTATCTACCATTGGTGAAACAAGCGGAAATTTGGAGGAGGAAAATTGTTTTAATAGACATTTGTGAGAAAGGATTTAATACCGCAGTGATACTCTGGTACCAAGTATAAAAAGAATCGGATAGGTCCACAAATATAATGTCATGATACCATTATGCTCAAGGAAAAATTTCTGATGTTTCTTTGGAAACCAGAAGTTTGCAAATTTAAGATATTTAGGCTAATAAGAGTCATAATTTTACAAGTTCAAAACATACTTTTCCAATGATATTAGGCTGGCGGCTTATACCAACCCACTCATATGTTTTCCCATCAAAGTACCTAACAGTATGCATTCCTGCCCATATACCTGCAAAATTAGCAAATGGAATTTGATAAGTGGTTGAAACAACAATCCAACATCTTCCTCAAAAAAAATTGTAAATAAATATAAGTATCATCTTCCAAGTAATAAACAAGAATAGATAGTTGAGTGTAAATGAGACTACCAAACAGATAAAAACATAGAGCCCACACCAGAAAATTAAAGTTTCTCTCCAACAAAACTTAAAATGTGTTCCAAATAGCTATCTGAGACACAAGTCTTCTTCCAGCAAACCCTGACAACCTGTCAGCCTAAAAGTCTTTAACCAACCCAATGAGGAAAGCTACCAAGTAATTTCAGGACCTGGTGAGGTGAACTGACAAATTTAAAAACTTATTAACAGCAGTAATTTGTTTACGTGAATCCAAGAGGCAATAATTGAAACAGTTAAATTCTTGTTTAGCAACATCCTTAATCCTTTTTAAGTTATTGTCTTCACCAACCACCACCAATAGATCAATATAGAAGACAAAACCAAAAATCTTTTCCCACGGGTTGGCTACATGGATCCTTTGATGCCATTGTGCTCTATCCGGAATCAATATCTCGTTAAGCTCAATAAAGTATAGGTCTCTAAATGGTTTATGTCCATGTCGATTTAGATCTTCCCCTACCTCGTTTGACATATGATAACACCATTTGTTCTTTTTTCACCAAGGCACTTACAGGTCTACGTTGTATATGATCAAACCATCTTAATTGTGTTTCTCTCATCTTCTCATCAATCGGTGCTACGCCTACTTTGCTACTTCCTTCCGAATTTCTTCATTTCTAACTTTCTCATAATCCACCCACCCATCCATCTTCCATGTCAATAAGGTCAGATTCAGAAATAGTGAATCAATGGTTGAACTTCCATATCCCATGGACAAAAAAACAAATAAGGTGTGGTAAGTTCCCACCCAAACCGCTGAATCTCCTGGTTATTTTAAGGGTGCCATATAGCTTTCCATCCAATCAAAACAAATATGTTGGGATGAATTCTTATCCTTGAAAAGAGAAATTACCATATTACGGTATCAATAAAATGCCTGGTTTACAGTGCACCTAACCGTCCCCAATATTTAACCACCTGAAGTTGAGTATCACTCAATTTAATTAACTGCTAAATGTAGGTAAAATATTCTACCAATCAGGCAATCACAGTTAGATGACAGCTAAAAGAAAATTACTCACTTTATTCTCAATTAAATTAAATGCTAAATGTAGGTAAAATATTCCACCAATCACAGTTAGATAACAGTTAAAAGAAAATTACTCACTTTATTCTCAATTTAATTAACTGCTAAATGTAGGTAAAATATTCTACCAATCACAGTTGGATAACAGTTTACCGAAAATTACTCACTTTATTAAATTTAATGATTTAATATCAAAGATCTCTTCTGAGATTCCTGATTTATGATTGAATTCTTGAGACGCACATCCATACCAAATCACGAACTGCTTCAATCTTATACAACTAAGAATAATTAAAAACTAGTCTTGTTTAATCATAAATACATGTGAGTCGAATGGCACAAATTCTAGTTAAATCATATTTATATATGGAAAATAATAACTAAGATTCATATGAAAGAATTTGGAAAAGAATATCATTGTCTTTTCCTTCTGAGACGAGAATGTACTGGTGCTTTTTATTCAGGCATCATTCTCAATCTCATATTGACATTTTATCAAATATTTAAAGCTTCTGAATCTGAAGTGTCATCCCATCCCTTTTCCAAAAAGGCAACCCCAACCCAAACTAGTCTTGTTTCAAGGAAAAGGGACCTTGAAAATCAGTCTATCCTAAAGATAATTCACATTATACTCCTAATTGTCATATAATTCCTAAATCGCCCTCAAAGGAAAATTAACCGCAACAACAACCCAACATTTTCAAACAATATTTCTAAAAAAGAATGGCACAGAGCAATCTCACCAAACCAATTGCAGACTAAAATGTCCAGAATTATACTGTCCCACCAGCACTCGTTGAAGTTTGGTAACATGTGGCGGAAAGTAAGCTGAAAAAATGCCAACACTGAAGTCAATTTGATGTAATAAATTGAAGAGCTTAACATCATACATAATAAAGCACAAGCTTAAGAAAACAAATTATATGAGTATAAGGTCAACGAACTAACCTCCATCGACTCAAATCCAATTGATAGCACCCATAGAAGTGGCTGATTACGGATCAATATAGCCTTGCCCCACCATCCAAAGATATGAGCTAGAAAAAATTCATCAACTACTGTTTCCTGGAAAGAATTAATTAAATCAAAAGTCTGTAGTGCACATGCAATAAAGTACACCAACTCCAAAAAAACAAGCATAGAAAAAGAAAATTGAGGTAGACAACTGTGAAAGAAGAATTCATACATAAACATTCTTAAACCTGCTAGAGGGATTATCAGGCAGATAAATGCGACAATCAGCACCATATGACCTCTCCGGAAATTCTGTATGAAAAGCAAAAAAATTATTAAAAAGCTTATAGATGCAGTGAATAAGCCTAGAAATATGAGACAGTTCCACCAAACAGTGAAAATGCATTACAAATGTAATGAACAATAAGAAAAGGGCCATTCTTTAAGTTTTGTTGTGCTCCAAAGCATTACCAACACCAAGGTCAGGATGGAGAAACTTCATGAACTGACGAGCATCATCACGCTTCTGGAAGAGAACAAAATACAATCAATAATCATCCATTCAACTTCAAAACCAGACAATCAACATTGAAAATATTAATGTTACAAAGTAGAAGAGCAGCACTCAATTAAGTTGTCTATATGTTATTTAGTTGAATCTTCGCAGAATGGTGAGAAAGAGAGAGAAAACATTCAGAAAATATACGCAAGTGTTGGCTGTAGAAGCACTCCATCTCAACTATATCCCATTGACTGAAATATGAGTTTTAAGTACACCACATACAAATAAATAGATAACTAAAGAAAGAAGGGAAGAGAAACAAGGCCTCCAAGAATAATATGCCAGCGTTCAAGCTTACAACTGAACATACAGAGAAATATATAACCACACACAAGCATGCACCTGCAAATACAGCTATAGGAAAGAAAACAACAAAAGAATAAATAAAAAATCCCAACCTGGAAAAGCAAAAAAGTGAGAGCAACAAGGTATACAACAGCCATTCCATGAACTAATTGCCAAATTGCAGGATGAGGCCTAATAAGGATCCTGTAAGTTTCCAAAAGTTAGTACAAATTGCTAATATTATCCAAGAAACTATAGAGTCACTGCCACTACACAATCTAGGTAGTCAAGCCAACAACCTCCATCTCCAAAAAATTTTATCCTGAATAAACAACGTTCACGAAATAAGGATCCTGGAAAGATAACATGTTGCAATTTCTTTTTTTTTTTACAGTTTCTGTTGGGCTCTGAACTCGACTTTGTAAATCACTCAAAATAACTACCATAATAATTCTTTTTTTCTTTTTTTTAAGATGTTAGTAAAAAAAACCAACAACAATACAAATACCAACAATTCATCGTACTTGGTGATCGGAATCGGATGACTCACAAGGAGACCCAAATTCATTAATCCACAAAGCACAAATGCACAACTACCACCCTTTTTATGGGATGAGAAAAGGCAGATGATTAATCCACTGCTAGTAAACATCTCAACCACTCTGATTAGAAAATCATTTTTTAAGTCTCAAAAAAACAAAAAAACCTCTACAGATTTGAGGGTGAACTCAGTATTAAGTAATAATATTCAGATACAACAACTTACGTAGAAGGTGCCTGCAGCAAGCAGTAGGCAAGAAACAAAACAATCATCGCCCATACACCCCTACAAAAAAAAGAAGTAAATATATGCCATTTAATATAGTTCACATAGTAAAACATGCATTTAAAAGATAAGAAAAACTCAAAAGTAGAAAAACTCAAAAGTCATCATGACATGACAAAGGAAGAAACCTTTTGACAGAAGTAACAACATCTCCAGAATCGCTGCTTTGAGGATCAAGGGATCCACTTGACCAACTGCTGATCGCATTCAGACAAATAATAAGCAAATTGTACAAGTAACAGAAGGAGTAAAAGATGTAAAATATAGTGCAATAATTAAAAAGATGAGAACTTTTAAAAAGTTTGTATAGTTATGATGGTCCTACGAATTTCTGTAAAGAAACTTTTGAATTTACCACTTTTATCATTTTCCGTTATTAAATGAACTTTCTACAATAAGATAAAACTCAACAAACAACATAATTAAACTCAAAGCAACAGAAGAAATTCCACCCAAATTTGCATATGGTAATGCGATAAAACATCTAAAAATTACAACCATCATCAACAACTGCAAAAGGAAATGCATCATAGGCTCAGCATATTTCAAAATCATTATCATGGACTATTTATGGGAAATCACACTCACATCAGAAAGCATGCACCAATAAGTAAGAATGAAATGGTACGAGGCCTGAACGCCCATGCTGTCCATGGGTCTAATTCTTCACTACCACTTCGAATATTAACATCACCAATTTCTTGAACATTGTCTTTTCTCTTTGCTTTACTATGACCATTAGGCTCATTGAGCCGCATGTTTAAGAGATGCAAAATTGATCACTGCAAATCAGAATAGAATATCAATACAGGTAACTTGTACAATGAACAAAAGCAGTTCTCAAGTTCCCAGCCCTTAACCAAAAAAAGGTGTGTAAAAACGCATGGGAACTCTGCGTGAGATTACATCAATTTACACTTAAATTAAGACTCAATAAACATAAAACAATACCAGCACAACCTACCGCAAGTAAAGGGCCCTAATGATTGCCCAATAATGAGGCAATTATTCCATTCCAGTACATATGATGCAAAGGTCCACTTCCTATGAGCTCCTAATAAGTAATTACAATTTCAATCTCGCAAAATTCTTCAAATATATGTAGTGTTTGGTATAGAGTTTGGTGAGCTTATAAGCTAGTTTATACTCTCACTGCAATACTTATAAACTAACTTGTACTCTCAATCAAAACTCTCTACCAACCGGTGCCTTAGAGAACTCTTAACTACCTCTTATGTTACTAAAAAGTACAAACAACTTCAACCAACATGCCTATTTAAAGATCTAAAATCGCAGTGATATGTAAACATTCCAAAAGACAAATAATCTTTTACACACGGTTAATTAGCAGCCTATTTCATGTGAAATTTTCAAGTAATTAACTGTAACAACTTAATTGGAATGTCATATACGCTTTATTACACAACACAGCATTATCAAAGTAATTTTAATAAGTTTAAAATTCAATGACCTACTTGAATTTATTAGAACCCCACAGGCTTCCTATATCATTAGAATGACAAAATAAAAAACACGCACACATAATTTTCAATGAACAAAACAAACCATAAAACTCACGGCAACTTACACACCTAATTCCAAAATTGTGTGGGCGAAAATAATTCAATATTTTGCCTAAAAATAAAAAAATAAAATGCAACATTGACCAAATTAAGAAAAAGAAATATACCAATTCCAGCAAAACAACCAAACAAAGATGCGCGTTTGTACACATAAAAAAAAAACAAAAAATTTACATTGCATGCAGAGAAGATCAAAGAAACAATAAACGTTTATTAAAATTAAAATATACAAATTTGCGCAGGAAAAACAATTACGTACACTGAACCGAATCAGAAACAGAGATGAAGACGACGACGATGAATACGTATTTATTTACTAAGTTTAAACGTTTACGCATACGTATATATTAGTAATTAGATTATTTGTAAAATTATATTTTTTAAAAAAGAAAAAAGAAAAAAGAAAAAAGGCGAAGTATGGAGGATGTAAATGTACTTACGTTACGTAGCCCTAACCGTACGATGGAAGTGGAGAGGAGAAGAGATCGCGGCCGTCGGATCACTTGGAAAGTGTCACTTTGAGTTGAGTTGAGTTATGATAATAATGATGATGATGATGGGAGAGAGAGAAAGAGAGAGTTAACAACGAAATGTTTTATTATTAAGGGAGTGTTTGGATGATTTAAACTTAAAAGAGCAGTGTTTAAAAGTTCAAAATCTGAATCAGAGAAGTATTAGTTGTTGTTACAGTGGCTTTAAAAAATGTCTGAGATTTTTTTTTTATTTTTTTTTTTTGGTTTATTTTGCTTAAAGAGAAGCTGCTGATGCTGAGGCTGCAACGGCGTAAAGGCGAAGGAAAGGAGAACGAGAGAGAGAGAGGAAATGTTTTTTTATATGTACGACGGTCAAAGGGAGATTTGAAGTTTTTGCCTTTCGGATACGGTGGTGTCTTGGTGTCGATGAAGGAAACAGGAAATGTCGGAAATGGCCTTGTGAATGCATATTCGTGAATTTAGGGCGTAAAGCATATTTTCGTGGAAGATGCCTTGTTTGGATTATTTTACGGATTTGCCCCTATCGTGTTTTTCCGTGACCAACGTTATATAGATTATGCGGTGGGCGGTACTAGCCAAGGACGCGTCTCACTTTTTGGAATAATAAAATTACCAAGGCAAGTGGTATATTAATATTTTGTAGGGGAGGTAAAATAAATTAACGAATTAAATTTGTATCGAATCATAAATGAATCGAATCGAAATGTGATGGATTTGTATTCGATTCGTTTATTAAATGAATCCTAGTATCAGGGTTTGTATTCGATTCGTTTATTAAACGAATAGAATCGAATATGAATATTCGTTTAATCATGATATTATTTAATATCATAATTTATCATAGTTGATTCACATTAATTCTTTATAAATATATACATATAAAATATGTAATTAATATATTTATTAAAAATACATCACCAAACATCGAGAATATTATTTTTCTATGGTAATTAGTCATAATTTCTCGAATCTTAATTGACAAAAAACAATAACTAGTAAAAGAAAATAATAAAATGAATCCTAAATGAATAAACGAATCCATGAGCTTAAATTTGTATTCGATTCGTTTAATAAACGAATCGAATTGAATTGACTCATTTATTAAATGAATCTGTTTTTTCAAACCTGTATTCGCTTTAAAGCGAATCGAATCAAACGAATAAACGAATCCTGACTCAAATTGCCACCCCTAATATTTTTACTTTTGAAATATGTACTCTAAGGGGGTGTATTCAATTGAGTTTTTAAAATATTATTTATGAATAAATAAATTCAATGGATTTTAAAAGACTATTTAGAACGTAATGACTTACAAGATTTTATTACAGTTTTTTTAATAATGATTTTTTAGTTATTGGATTTTAAAAGATTTATATCATAAGAATTTATAAGATTTGAAAGGACCACATATAGATTTTTTTTTTTTTTTTACTTTTATGATGTTAACCAACCAACTTTTAATCGGATTTTGAGCAATGTCTATCTAGTTCAATGATACATTATTTTCTTTGGTCATTCATGTACAAGTCACCCTCAACTCAATAGTTCGACCAAAGTACCAAAATAATTTTAACCAAACTACAATAACAATAGTTCAACTAAAGTAGAAGCAAAATAGCACAAATAAAAAAATAGTTCAATAAAACCCAACATGATCAAAATACCAATAAATCATCCTAATTTATTGGTATCATCCATGGTTTAAAATTCAAAATTCTCTATCTTTTCCCTTTCCTTTGTTATTTCCTTGTTCTGAATCCCCCATTTAAATATATGTATATAAAAAATATATACAAGCCTGTAAAACAGTGTTGGTGTAAGATTTTCAAGCTCATGTTAATGCTTCTTATGTAGCTTTGTAACAAATAAAAGACAGAAACAATTGTTTTTTATATTTTTTTTAATATTTTCAACAGTGTGAGCATTCATGGCCATTGTTTTCTTAACTTTGATTTCAGTGCAATGTGACTGGATCTGTTTTCACAAGAAATTTGAACTAAAAGCTTTGGCTTTTTTCTGTATGAAATAAAAGAGACGTAATTGACCTTAGAATGATTAGTCATGATATTGTTGCAAAAGCGTCGCAACTGACATTGAGTTGTATCATGACGTTGTCATTCTTAGACAGTTCCCGGTCAAGGTTTACACTATTTGGTCAGTAAAGTAAACCCGTAGAGACTGGTACATGTCGTATATTGGAATCTTGGATTCCGATGGTTTCTCAATGAACCATGAGTCTTGGAGACTCGTATAGACGTGTAGGTATTTATAGCGGATAAACACTGAATGACTCACCGAAGATTCTTAATGGATGGTACACCAACGTCAATAAGAATCTTCTCGGGTTGAGTGAGCATAGTGATTCTTTGACTTGAGATACCACTGTGGATATATGAGTTATCCTCCACACTTATATGGCAGTCACGTCACTGATCTATTTAGATCAGACATCCGCCTCTTCGTTGGGTGTGGACTGATGCTTAGGATATCCTATGTGTATCAAGAAAGCATCTGTCAGCTTTGTGTACAGAGCATAGGTATTTAATATGGAATTAGCAATCTGTTAAATTCATGGGCCTGTGGTACACTGTAGAAATCATTTCTAAGTGTTATTAAGGAATTGCTAATAGAAACGTCGATGTGATTATATCTATATAGATTTGACGTGTGTATCTATATCTCTGGAATAATCCGGATGCCTGTGACGGAGGGATTATACGTATGCAGTGACCTCGACCTGTATGATTTAGAGAGTTTATCCATGTTCGTCATAATTTACGGGTGGGTGAATTATGGACACGAAATTTGATTTCGTGATGGATATGCCTGAATCTAGAGAGTCTCACTAATTAAATATACTCGTAGAGCAATAGGGCAACTGTTATGAATAATACTGATTATTTATAACTCGCTTAACGGTTAAACGAAAAATACATGCAATCGGGACGTAACGGCCATTTTCGAATCAATGTGTATTTGTATTTAATACTTGATTTTATTAAATACACATTAATTAAATATCAAATTGTGATATTTGACATATATCATTAATATATGTATTTGAGATATTTAATGTAAATATAATACATATATTTAAGATATCTATATTTATTATTTAATTGTTAAATAATTAAATTAATTAATAAAATAAATATCTTTAGTAATGATTTTCATTTTTTAATGGCTTGATTCAATTGGTCCATTTGTGTATTTACTTTATGGAAGTTAAATGTTAACTTTATTAAAGTAAAATGTGGACTAATAGAAATTGAACAAAAATTAAATAATTGTTATTTAATTTTCTTGTGAAATTCGGCCAAAAGGGAATGAGATACAAAAATTATTTTTTTTCATTTTTCAAAGACAATACAAGTTACACAAAATATTTTACAAAGGAATTGAAAGAAAAAGTTGAAGAAAGAAAGAAAACAAAGCTAAATTTGAAATTCTGTAAGTGTTTTCACATTTTCTTCTACTTAGAAAATATTTCTATTAATCTTAACTTCAATTTGTGTTGCTAAATTTATGTCTCTACTCTTTTAGTTTGTAATTAAATTTGTTGGAAACTTGTTTGAAGATGTTTAGCATGTATGATTAATTAAGAAGTTAATAGGAGTAATTAAACTTATTTAATTAATTGGTAATTAAAGTTGTCACTCTAGAGTTGCTTAGCCATTCATAAATAACCAAGAATTGTTCTTGAGTTGTTTCATGATGGTGAGACTTGATTGGTGTGGTATTGGATTGATTAAAGTGTTGAATTAAATTAAATTAATTTAATGTAAATTGTGAAATTGGTGTAATTTGTGAAATTAGGGTTCTAAACCTAATCTAATTTTGGGGCTTTTCATATATGTGATGTAATTTGATGTTTATATGATGTATATTAAATTTGGGATTGATTGGATTTGATCTTGATGTGTTTTGAACCAAAAAAAAACCAAAATTGTAAATCCTGGAAAATATTGGGGCTGTTCGGCAATTCTGGAAAAATTCTCCATTTTTGTTGCAATTTATATTTTCATGTATAAATCATTTTTAGATTGATTTGGAATCAATTAAATATGTATTTGATTATTTAAGGACCAAAATGATTAAATTGTAAAACTTTGGGGTAATTTGGTAATTAAAGGAAATATGATTTCTTGGGTTAAAATTTCAAATTTTAAGTTTTGGTTAATTTAATAAATAAGTTTATTTAATTAATACAAGAAAAAATTTTGAAATCGAAAAAATCTGTTTTCCGCGTTCCGCTGCGCTAACCCTGTAATTTCGTATAAAACCCCAACAAAAATGGTATCAGATCGAGTCTGATTCTGGACATCTGATATATGATTATGCCTTTAAAATTCAATGTTTACTTTAATCTTGACTTTATGTATGCATGTGTTTATTTAATTTGATTAAATAAAGTAAAATCATCTTTTACGGAAAAATCCCTATTTGAAAATAAGGTTTTTAATTTAATATGTATTTGATGCATATTAATTGGTCCGTCTTGTCAATACCGCTTATCGATAAATTTTCTACGACTATATCCGAGAATGTGCCAAAGCTGTGAGGATATGGCCGGTAGAAATTTATATGTATCAGATATATTTGATATTAGGTGAATTCAAGCGAAAGCGGAATCCTGAACATGCCAAAGCTGTCAAGGTTTCGCAAGTATCTTGAATTTATCATTGACAAGTCTAACATTGGTACGCCTCATTGTGAACGTGCCAAAGCTGTCACAACGAGAAACGACCAGGACTGAAAACCCAGAAGTCACTATTGAGTGATTGACAATGAGTTGTCTACCTAATGAATATACGTAGGCGAGAACGTGTCAAAGCTGTGAGCTGGAATATATTCATAGGGTCCACCTTTCACTATTATGTTATGATTTGATTATCGCATATTTTGTATTCTGTTTGGGGATTATAGTTTTGCATGAAATAATGGGAGAGACATTTTTAAATTAAAAATTCATGATCTAGTTAATGCTTTATGATATAATATGAAACTGTTTATCAACTTATCTGCTAACCGTTGATTCGCTGTCTATTTGATAGATTTGCGATGGCGGCACCTCCAACCAATCCTTTTGCTCGTATGCTAGATATGACTTAGCTAAAAGGCGCTGAAAATTTTATGGATTAAGATATGGATTTGAGGATTGTCCTCAATTTCGAGAAGCTGAGATGCATTTTGGAAGGTCCATTACCACTTGCTATATCTCCAGATGCATCTCCTGAAGAATATGAGACTTTCCAGAGATGGAAGGATGATGATTTAAGGGTTAAATCATTCATTCTGAGTTCTCTTTCTTCTGAGCTTAAGAAGACATATTTTGAGATGCATGATGTATATAACATGATGACACAACTTTGTGAATCATTCATGAACCAGGAACAGGTCGTGGTTCATAGAGTTTCAATGGAACTGTTCCATTCTAAACTTGATGAGTGGAAGGTTATGAGCCCGTATTAACTTGGATAAGAAGCTTCACATGTTTAGTCACTAACTTCTTTATTCTTTTTTTCTCTTGTATTTTTGCTTTTGTGTGCATTAGTTTTATTAAATTTTTACTTTTGTAAAATGTTTGTGGGTATCGTTGCTGTAAGCCCTCACGAGACTTCAACTCGTCCATTAGGGACATCTAGGGGTTTAAAGGTTTGTTGCATACGCTAAATGCAACCGTGATCCCTACGAAAGTGGCTTAGTTTAATTTTAATTATTTCTTGTATTTTATTTTGTTCTTTTGCTCGAGGACTAGCAAAATGTTAGGTTTGGGGGTGTGATGAGCGGATAATATATATCAATATTTACCGCCCCTTTTACTTAATATTTTGTTTAGTTTCTCGGATTTGATGAACGTTTTGATGTGTTTTAGTTTATTTTGTAGACAAAATAATATTGGGACTCAATGAAATCATTTAGGACGAAATATGGGTCAAATAAGGGCAAAAATTGGACTTGACATATTAATTTTGGAGATTGGAAACTTGAAAGGGCGTTCTAACGGAGTGTAGTTTCGGAAATTCCAATTTTACGCAACTGTCGTATTTTGGGCATAACTTGTTATTCCGATATCGGATTGAGCTGATTCAAGTTCCAAATTAAAGAAGACTCAAAGATCTATAACATTGAAGAACAAAATAATTTCGAATTCTGAAGATTACATGACCAAAATGGATGAAATATCCAGAAGTGTGTTATGCATAATTATTAAAGTCATTTTCAAAGTAAAATAAATAAATAAATAAATAAAAATAGTCAAGCTCCCACCAAACATGATAGCAATCAATAATGGATTTGGTGGAGCAATTATTGGAGCAATTAATAATGGATTTGTTGGATGATTTGATGGAGGCAAAATTTTGTCTATAAATACCAAGCCATTTCATTTGTAAATGCATACTTTCTTATTTGAAATTCCTTAAGAATAACTAAGAAGATTGTATCTTGTTTGTTTATTTACAGCTTTCAGTAATTAATTTCCGCTTTCGCACTTTCTTTTCTTTACTTTTCAGTTTTTACTTTCCGCAATTTACTTTTACGCACAGTACTTTCCTTTCTTTACTTTTTCAGTTTTTACTTTTCAAGCAATGAGGAGGTAACCCCCCCTTGCTGGGGTAAAAGGTAAAGCTTTTATTATTGCTATTTAGATTAATCTCCCCTAATTATAATATAATAACTATTTTAAATCTGACTTAACGAGGATACCGCCATATTGGTCGGTTGGTAATTAATTATAAATTGGTTTTAACCTGACTAAGCATGGATACCGCCTGGTTGGTCGGTTGGTAATTAATTATTAATTTAACTTAATCAGGATACCACCTATATGGCTGGTTGGTAATTATCACGTAAAGTTAATATATTATATTAAGGGAGATATCTAAAATAATAGTAATAAAAGTGGATCCTTTTACCTCAACATTTTCTTTATTGTACTTTTACTTTATTTACTTTCAGCATTTACTTTCCAGTAATTTACTTTCCAGTAATTTAATTTCCATCATTTACTTTCCAGTAATTTAATTTCCAACATTCACTTTATGTCTTTTCTTTTATTTAAGTTTTTACTACCCGTAAATATATGTCGTAACTAAGTCAGTTATCTGGGGTTGTGATGAAATCGAATATCACCGGTTTATAAGGGGTTAAATTACAGTTTGGGTAATATAAAGGTTTATTTATTGAGCCTTAATCCTAATGCTTTTTATTAACTGGCCATTAATAAAATTGAACTGGTAAACTTAAAATGAACTTGGAAAAGAGATTTTAGGTTAAAGACCTTAGACTCAATAGCTCACGATCTTCCTTGAGGATAGATAACCCTTTAATAGATTTCCTTACAGGATATGAATATACCTGTCGGGCTGGGGTAGCCATAATTGGAACTTAATCTTAATGAATTCAGATAACTTGGTTAACATAGGAATATGATTAATTGGGTTATACTGGGTATTTGTATTTGACCATCGGAAGAGGCTTTTACATAATTTCATGTTCCAGGTTAATAAACCAATATATTACACAAACCTAAAATAACCACTTCATCTTTTAAAAATATATTAGAAGGATTCACAACCCTGGATAGTTTTATAAATTTGAATTTTTTTCAATCTACTTTCAAGCAATTTTATTTACTTGTTTTAAGTTTTAAAGTCACCACCCAATCAAACAATCAATCCATTAGATACTTGTAAACATTTAACTTCATAAATTGATAACAAAAGGTTTTAAGTCCTTGTGGGATCGATACTTCTATACTACTTGAACGATACGTGCGCTTGCGTTATACGCGTGTGATTACGTCGGTCAACCTTCAAAAATAAGATTTATGCATGAAGGACGTCATTAATAGGGGTGTGTTGGATGACAACAACAGGTTCAGCCTCTATCTCTGCAGTCTTTTCTTCCATCAAACCATACCATCTCCCGGTTTCCACGACCTTCTCTTCGACACCTTGGACGACCTCATTTGTCCTATAAACTTTCTCTTCAGTCACAGCCTTACCCCCCACAACCTCACCACCGCCTACTTCCCTCGAAGCAGTCTCCTCTCCATCTTTATCATCTTCACCTTCAGTCGAAAAGGAAAGGCCCGCTTCCAGCCTTGCATATTCTTTGATCCATTTTTTTGAGGTCTATGAGTGATGTTGCCCAGCCAGGAATTGTTGCATCATACTACTTCTTTCTTTCATCAAGGACTCCAAAATAACTCCCTCAAGTTTCTCCACTAACTCATTATTTTCCTTCCTCGGGCCATCCACGCTCTCCATGTAGGCCTCTTTCTTAGCCTCAGACACCTCTTGTTCCAATTTCAGCGTCGCCCGAGTCGACTATGCCTCATTCTCTACCTTCTTCACCCTTTCTCGGAGGCCGAACGTCGCTTTCAACTCAGCATTCTCCTTCCTCAAAGTCGTGTTGGACTTTTCAAAATCTCTCATTCATCTCTAGCTCGACTCTACATACTCTTGTTGGAACAAGCTGCATCAAGTGCCTGAAAAAGATAGACAATATTAGTATCCATTCAAAATGCTGAAAAAAAAACTCGTAACGGCTTTTACTTGGTAATTGAGAGCCATAACCTTCTTGATCGACTCCAATGGGCCCATGTCAGCCAACCGACTCTCCTCTTCTTCAAGCAGCAGCCCCCGCACAAACTTTGAAAGGCTGGAATGAGCAGAGATCGTTGTCGTATAGTGAAGGATCTTGATAATCACATTATCTAAATCTTTCTCTGATTCGACAACTGCTTTGCGCTTCTTGGATGAAGGTATGGCCTCAGACAACGCTTTTACTACCAGAGTCTGCCTTATGTAACTCTTGAGGGATAAAATCTTACTTCTAATCCCTTCTTCTTGGCCCTATTCCATTTCTTATTGGCCATGATTTCTTTAATGGATGGTAGTGTCACTCGACTCGACATGGCTTCAGTTGTACATAAAATTTCTCAGAGGTTAGCAGTTTTAAAAAATAGAAGCCTTTTAAATAGGAGTTGACACAACAAAGTGCCTACTATCACAACCAATATAAGCTTACTAATGGCCAATATAGTACCTTTAGTATTGAAAACCTCATTCAACAACAGGGTTAACCTCGTCTCCTCTCTTCCAAAACAGATCTACTATTTCGTTCAGGAGCAAGCAGACTAAGGATGAACTTCGTGTTAGAGACGACGTTGTTGGTAGTACCGAATGCTTTGTTACGTAAAAGGCCTGCAAAATAGAATCAAATAAGCTCATATCAACGAAAGTAATTACCAAAGGCTATAAAGAGATACACTCGATGGACTCCAATGCTCGAGTATTCGGCCAGCCCCAACCGATCCGAAGACACACTCCTCATCATAAAGAAGTAAAACTTCTGCCTGTCTCCTCTATCATTGGTCGTGAGCCCCAACACAAAATGCTCTTTCTTGTAGCGAAGATACAAATGGTATCTCCATTCTTTGTCAAGTGCTCTTTCATGTAATAGATGTATAGTAAATCTCTCATTTCAAACTCAATCCCCAACTCAAATGATATGCATTCAATCGACAATACAATTCTCCATGTATTAGGCATCAACTGAGAATGGGCCAACTCGTAGTGATTCAACACCTCCCAGACTAACCTAGGAATAAGGAATCTCAGTTTTTTAGCAAATGGACGCTCGACACCGGCTTCTTCCCCAGCCGACTCACTAGAAGACCTAGAAGCTCTATCAAGAGATCTAGCATACATCTCTATAGGAGTATCACTAGAACTCATTGAACTCTTACTTGATATTGGTTTAATCTGTAGGGGTTTTAGGGGCTAAATCCGGTAACGCAGCGGAAGCGGTGGAAAATCAAATTTTCCGATTTCAAAATTTTTCTCGGATTAATTAAATAAACATGTTTATTTAACTATCCAATAATCAAATTATGAAATAAAATTCAATAAATCATATTTAAGTGAATTTACCGAATTGCCCTTATACTTGGTATTTTGTCCATTTTAGTCCGAAATTGATCTAATCAATTTTGAATGATTCTAAATCATTTCTAAGATGAACTTAGCATGTTCAAAACATCAAAACACCAAAAGCAACACAAATGCCCAAATTTAGTCATTTGGCCGAATGCACCACTTTGGTGCCAAAGTGTGCACTTTGTCATTTCATGCATCAAAACATATCAAGATGTAATCCAATGAACATGAAACTTTATATGCATCATATACACATCCAAATGCACAACATATATGAAAATCCCTAAATTTGGAATTGGTCATGAACCCTAATTTTTCAATTTCATCAAATTGGACAAATTAGACCAAATTGGTTAAATCCAATACTTCAATCATGTTTCTTCCATCCAATCAAAGTCTCAACACAATGAAACAACTCAAGATAAAATCTAGGTCATCTAAGAGTGGGTCAACAACTCTAGATTAGCAACAAGGTTTCCAAAACCATAAAAGAATACTTATAACTACACTAGTCACAAGCTTTCTCCATTATACATGCTCATCACTTTCATCAAAGTTCACAACCAAATAAAACACAAACTATAAGAAGAGAGACAACAACAAAGAACACAAAATGATGCTAAGCATGTTAGAAACAATTTTCATGTTGAACTTTGAAAGATAACTTACAAAATCATAATTTTCCAAGCCATCTTCCTTTAGGCTTCAAACTTTTCTCTCAGCTTCTTTTATGTTTATTTTGGTATCAAATGAACTCCTCTAACCCTAAAATTAAATGAAACAATATATACCTCCTCCAAAAGAAGCCTTGGCCGAAATTGGTGGAGAAATATACAAAATATCATGATATTTTATTTCATTTAATTTTCCTTATCAACTTGCAACTTTAATCATCAAAAAATTTAATAAATAAAGTAAGTCAACAATTGCAACTCAAAAATATAACCATTATATTTAATTAAGGGTCTTGGCCAAAATTATGTATACATATATACCAAAATTTCATTTCAAATTCATTTAACAAAAATTTGATCAACTTGATTAAATATCTAAAAAACACTTTATTAGATATTTATCACTTGGTCAACAAAGGCAACCATGCCATTTAATTCAAATATCCTAAGTTAAGATATTTATATTTTAATTAATTTAATCATTTAACAATTAAATAATTAATTAATTAATCAAATACAAATATATTAAATATATGTATAATATTTACATTAAATATCAAATACATATATTTATTTAGGATATTAGTCAAATATCTCAATTTGACTATTAATTAATGTGTATTTAAATTAATCAAGTATTAAATGTAAATACACAATAATTAACTAAATGACTATCGGGTCCCTTTAGCATGTATCTTGCGTTTAACCTTCAAACGACTTAATAAATAATCAATATTATTTATTAATGTTGCTCTAGTGCTCTACGAGTATATTTCATTATTGAGACTCTCTAGATTCAGGTATATCCGTCACGAAATTCAATTTCGTGTCCATAATCTATCCACCCGTAGATTATGACGATCACGGATAAACTAGCGGAATCATACAGGTCGAGGTCATTGCATACGTATAATCCGTCCGTCACAGGTATCCAGATAATCCCAGAGATATAGATGTAAATGTCAAATCTCTATAGGTATTATCTCATCGACGTATCTATTAGCAATCTCTAAATAACATTCGGAACATACTTCCGAAGTATACTGTAGCCACAGATTTAACAGACTGCTAAAAATATATGGACTACCTATGCTCTGTACACAGAACTGACGGATCCTATCTTGACACACACAGGATATCCTGAGGATCGATCCACACCCAACGAACAGGCGGAGGTCTGATCTAAATAGATCGGTGACGTGACTGCCATCTAAGTGTGGAGGATGTCTCGTACATCCATAGTGGTGTCTCAAGTCGAAGGACCACTATGCTACTCAACCCGAGAAGATTCTTATTGACGTTGGTGTACCATCCATTAAGAATCTTCGGTGAGCCGTTCAGTGTTTATACACTATAAACACCTACACGTCTATACGAGTCTCCCCAGACTCATGGTTCATTGGGATAAACCATCGGACCAAGTCTCGATATACGACATGTACTGGTCTCAACGGATTTGACTAACCGACCCGTGTTAGCAAATCTTGACCAAGAACTATGTTTGATAATGTACATATAGCAGTGACACTTCGCAATGTCAATTACAAACTAACTTTGTAACTGTGTACTGCATTATATATTTTCGGGCCTTTGTCTAATATATACATATCACTAAACCACATTTAGTTTCAATCTAATCGTAATCAGATCGAATACGTATATAAACACAAGAGGTGCAACCATAAATAAGTAATATTATGGAATAAGGGGATGTTCGTATTCATGAGTCAGACATAAATACGGTCCGGATTGGCGTTCTGAGCACCAACCCCAACAATTTCTCCCACTTGCTCTAGTGCCAATCCACGGTATCATATACATGTCTCAATGTGCATCATATGCACATGGCCCTCAAAAGCTCACCAGTACTTAAGAGGCAAGAAACAAGTCCGCTATGAAATATTGGGTTTGTTAAACAAACTCCATCGTTTCCCATAGTTAGCATCATTCATATTTTGTTGAATCTAAATTATACATTAATATGACACTAATGCTATATCAGTATTATGCTACAGCTACTAAGTTGTCCAAGTATTTATGGATCAAATCCAAAATACTATATGGACAACCGCAAGCACAACACCAATATAAAACTTCTAATTTATAAGGTCACTATACAACTTCATAAGTCAATACTTCATAAGTTGCATCTAATTCTACTCAGTTAGTAGAATCCTTCGTGACACTCCCACTGCATCTTTTTGTGACTCTTTATGACGTAGACTGTCTAACGTCATAATTAGTCTCAAAACTAATATGACCCTAATGGTTGCAGACTGTATTCTCCATGAATTAGAAACTCGTTCTTAATATCTCAAAGATCACAAAGAACGTGTTTCAAGATCCATCCTATGGTCTATAGGATATCAAAATAACTCGTAACAATTACGATTAAATCAATATCTTTAATCGCACATTATAAAGTATTTATTATGTCACCATCAAATGATACATAAGATTGATTAGACATTCTAATCAATATCTCTTTCGAAAAAGGAATCATCCTTTACGAAAGATGAATACTTTATATATGACACACAATAACTGTCCAACAGTTATACTAACTGTCATACAGATAGCCTAGTTATGTCTTTTATTAGATCATATCTAATGTACGAATAATATGAGTATCTCACAAGTCTCTTGGTTTTATATCTTATATAACAGAGACTACTCCCATTGTTTTCACGGAGTAAAGAAGACTTAGGTAAATCTTTTACCTTACAAACATCTCATTATTACAATAATAATGATAATGTCGTCAGGATATATAACACTAGAAAGTAATTTGTACGCTCCCACTAACCCTTTTATCACATATGTATTCTATATACTTTGACAAGATCAGACAATCTGACGATATCAAAAATAGAGAACACATATTTCTGGAAGACTTATCCGAGTCTACAATGGGCTCTATAAGCTTAGCACAAAACTGCGATCTCAACAGAACATAAACTCTAGGGCCATTCCAGAATGAACTCTTCAAACAAAGAAATCACAACTGATCTCTTATCTGAATAAGTTATTCAAAAATGCCACTTTGCATTCTTTAGCTAAAATGTACAGTTTAGTATCAACATTAACCAATATATCTCTAATTTTTCATTTAGTTTGACTAGAGATAAGTTTTCTCAGAATCTACAATAGATTGCTGAGTATAACTTTTCTCACTGTCATACTGTAAAGGTTAAACCTTTAACAAGCTCATACTGCTTTCGCTGCGCAAACAATTAGCACATTTTATGAACTATTTCATAATGAAAGCTTAATCAAGTTCAAAACTTGATCGTAGTAAGCTACGAACAATCTTAGATCTATGGTTCAATGGTGAACTTCCAGAATCGATATCAAATATCGCTTCCATTATAAGTCATAGGATAATTTTTCTTCAATAAGAAAACAACAGAACCATTAAGTATCAAATACTCGTGAATGATTCTGTTATCCTATTTGACTTATATAGAAGATGTATAAGGGTTGTTTCATCTTATTAATTACGTAGTTCCATTTATAATTTATCATTCTCACATTTGACTTCAATAAGTCAAGTCTTTTCTACAATAGTTAACATCTGATGTTACACACCAAGTAATAAAACGATTTTATTACTAAGAATCGTAGGAAAGATATTCTATTAAATAGAATACAATATTCTATTAAACAGAATAAACGATAAACTTTTTCTTATACCTCCAAGGTGTAAGTAATTTTCATTATATAACTATTATATAAAAGAAACATTCAAATCTTAAACTTTTCAAGATTCGGATTTTCTACCTATACATATCATATATGTAACTGTAGAAATTAATGGAACATTAATTAAGGAGATGAATTAGTGTTACTGGAGCATATCCCCAAGAGTATTGAAACTAATTCGGTAACATTCAATATCAAACGAATCAAATCATATAAGATTCGACTGCTCCCACTACTCAATTCCATCAAGATGGAATCGTGGAAGAATAATATTGAATATGAATCATATTCACTGAATAACCTTAGAACTAATTGCTTTAAATTCAAATGTTTGATCGTATCAAAGATCTTTGAACAGTTCAAAGACATGTAATGAATTTTAAGGATCAAGTTTTCAAAATACTTTAGATTGAATATATTTGAACAAGTCAAAAATGTTCAATCTACGTTTCATCAAAACAGATTGAAAGTTCTTGATACTTTCAAGACTTTCAATATGTGCTCCTTCAGAAACACGTAACTAAGTTATGACAATTCATCAACCAAGTTACGAAATAAAGAAAACTACCTTAAGAAATTATTATTTATTAAACTACATACATCCAATGTATCAGTTTAAATAAATTTGGTGGTCCAATGACAATCATTGGTTAAACGAGATCTTAATCACTTTCCTGAATACAATATTCATTAAATGGATAAGGATGTGTGGTGTGATCTAGTATCAAACCATCATTTACCATACGGAATAAGCATCCAATGCTTAAGTGATTAAATTCATAAAGCACCGTTCTAAATTATTTACTTTACCGAATAATTTTTCTTAATGTTTATTTCTACGTCAATGACACTACTAGTTATTATAAAATATGTAACAATTGTTTATAAAGAACAAGTGACTATCCAATAGTCGCGAGTTCCGATATCAAATATCAAAACAATCGTTAACCAATATTTCAAATAACTAGACGGGAGATCTGGTATCCAATACCTATAGTTGTTGTATTTGTGAAAATTAATATTTTCTATACACAACTATACGCATCTCCTTTCTTCAGCTTTACTATTTGCATTCAACTATTCACAACAATTGTAAATAATTGATTAGCAAATTGTGTCGGACACATTACCTCTAAAGGTAGTTAAAGCTTAGAAACGTCATTACTAGATAAACAATTACCTAATGGGGCTTTCTTAATGTCAGTCAAGAATCTCGAGAGATGAACTAATTCAAGTCAATTCTTACTGCATAAGAAACTATTCTCTCTAAAGTATTATATCCTAAAAGGGATATCTATCTAGATTATCTGTTGTGACTTAGAAACTAAGTCATTAACCATCTTTATTTTTGAAGAAAATCGGAACAATAGTTCCCGATGGTTTAGACCAATCTAATAATATCCTAGCCTAGTAGTATCTAGAACATATTCTAGAATAACTGCAACCAAGAGTCAAGTCAGATAACATATCAAAATATGTGTGCAGTGAATAAAAGTTTAATTCTATATACTATAGAATAAGGAAACAAACAAGCGGCAATTTCCATAATAATACACACTGCCAAAGTTATGGAATATTTTAAACTTAGCATTGCCTCCCACTATTTTACGTAATACCGTAATCCCCAACGGAAAACGAGAATTCAATAATTAAATCGAATTCCATAATGGGAAGAGGACCCCATGAATATATTTCGACTCACAGCAGAGGCACGGTCTCGCCTACGTATATTCACAGGTAGACAACTCATTTGTCAATCACTCACTAGTGACTCCTGGGTTTCCGGTCCTGGTCGTTTCTCGTTGTCGCTGCTAAGGCAGGCCCACAAGGAGACGTACCAAGGTTAAACTCGTCAATGATAAACTCAAGTTACTTGCGTAACCCTGACAGCTAGGGCACGTTCAGGATTCCGCTTTCGCTTGAATTTATCTAGTATCTAATATACATCCGGCATAAATAAATCTATATCGCTACACCCTCACAGCAGAGGCACGGTCTCGGATGTAGTAACGGAAAAAAAAATTATAAACCGTATTGACAAGACGGACCAAGAAACAAGTATTCCAAATACTAGTTACTATAAAACCTTATTAAGCGGGGATATTCCATTAAGTGTCATACACCCTAAATCTAATCAAATTAGATTATAACAACCATGTACAAAGTCAAGAAAACATGATTAAACATTGAATAAAACAAGCTAATCATTTTATGGAGGCCTAGAATCAGACTCGCTCTGATACCATTTTGTAGGGGTTTTAGGGGCTAAATCCGGTAACGCAGCGGAAGCGGTGGAAAATCAAATTTTCCGATTTCAAAAATTTTTCTCGGATTAATTAAATAAACATATTTATTTAACTATCCAATAATCAAATTATGAAATAAAATTCAATAAATCATATTTAAGTGAATTTACCGAATTGCCCTTATACTTGGTATTTTGTTCATTTTAGTCCGAAATTGATCTAATCAATTTTGAATGATTCTAAATCATTTCTAAGATGAACTTAGCATGTTCAAAACATCAAAACACCAAAAACAACACAAATGCCCAAATTTAGTCATTTGGCCGAATGCACCACTTTGGTGCCAAAGTGTGCACTTTGTCATTTCATGCATCAAAACATATCAAGATGTAATCCAATGAACATGAAACTTTATATGCATCATATACACATCCAAATGCACAACATATATGAAAAGACCTAAATTTAGAATTGTTCATGAACCCTAATTTTTCAATTTCATCAAATTGGACAAATTAGACCAAATTGGTTAAATCCAATACTTCAATCATGTTTCTTCCATCCAATCAAAGTCTCAACACAATGAAACAACTCAAGATAAAATCTAGGTCATCTAAGAGTGGGTCAACAACTCTAGATTAGCAACAAGGTTTCCAAAACCATAAAAGAATACTTATAACTACACTAGTCACAAGCTTTCTCCATTATACATGCTCATCACTTTCATCAAAGTTCACAACCAAATAAAACACAAACTATAAGAAGAGAGACAACAACAAAGCAACACAAAATGATGCTAATCATGTTAGAAACAATTTTCATGTTGAAGACTTTGAAAGATAACTTACAAAATCATAATTTTCCAAGCCATCTTCCTTTAGGCTTCAAGCTTTTCTCTCAACTTCTTTTATGTTTATTTTGGTATCAAATGAACTCCTCTAACCCTAAAATTAAATGAAACAATATATACCTCCTCCAAAAGAAGCCTTGGCCGAAATTGGTGGAGAAATATACAAAATATCATGATATTTTATTTCATTTAATTTTGCTTATCAACTTGCAACTTTAATCATCAAAAAATTTAATGAATAAAGTAAGTCAACAATTCAACTCAAAAATATAACCATTATATTTTAATTAAGGGTCTTGGCCGAAATTATGTATACATATATACTAAAATTTCATTTCAAATTCATTTAACAAAAATTTGATCAACTTGATTAAATATCTAAAAAACATTTTATTAGATATTTATCACTTGGTCAACAAAGGCAACCATGCCATTTAATTCAAATATCCTAAGTTAAGATATTTATATTTTAATTAATTTAATCATTTAACAATTAAATAATTAATTAATTAATCAAATACAAATATATTAAATATATGTATAATATTTACATTAAATATCAAATACATATATTTATTTAGGATATTAGTCAAATATCTCAATTTGACTATTAATTAATGTGTATTTAAATTAATCAAGTATTAAATGTAAATACACAATAATTAACTAAATGACTATCGGGTCCCTTTAGCATGTATCTTGCGTTTAACCTTTAAACGACTTAATAAATAATCAATATTATTTATTAATGTTGCTCTAGTGCTCTACGAGTATATTTCATTATTGAGACTCTCTAGATTCAGGTATATCCGTCACGAAATTCAATTTCGTGTCCATAATCTATCCACCCGTAGATTATGACGATCACGGATAAACTAGCTGAATCATACAGGTCGAGGTCATTGCATACGTATAATCCGTCTGTCACAGGTATCCAGATAATCCCAGAGATATATATGTAAACGTCAAATCTCTATAGGTATTATCTCATCGACGTATCTATTAGCAATCTCTAAATAACATTCGAAACATACTTCCGAAGTATACTGTGGCCACAGATTTAACAGACTGCTAAAAATATATGGACTACCTATGCTCTGTACACAGAACTGACGGATCCTATCTTGACACACACAGGATATCCTGAGGATCGATCCACACCCAACGAACAGGCGGAGGTCTGATCTAAATAGATCGGTGACGTGACTGCCATCTAAGTGCGGAGGATGTCTCGTACATCCACAGTGGTGTCTCAAGTCGAAGGACCACTATGCTACTCAACCCGAGAAGATTCTTATTGACGTTGGTGTACCATCCATTAAAAATCTTCGGTGAGCCGTTCAATGTTTATACACTATTAACACCTACACGTCTATACGAGTCTCCCCAGACTCATGGTTCATTGGGATAAACCATCGGACCAAGTCTCGATATACGACATGTACTGGTCTCAACGGATTTGACTAACCGACCCGTGTTAGCAAATCTTGACCAAGAACTATGTTTGATAATATACATATAGCAGTGACACTTCCCAATGTCAATTACAAACTAACTTTGTAACTGTGTACTGCATTATATATTATCGGGCCTTTGTATAATATATACATATCACTAAACCACATTTAGTTTCAATCTAATCGTAATCAGATCGAATGCGTATATAAAAACAAGAGGTGCAACCATAAATAAGTAATATTATGGAATAAGGGGATGTTCGTATTCATGAGTCAGACATAAATACGGTCCAGATTGGCGCTCTGAGCACCAACCCCAACATAATTGACTATAGTATATTCAAGTCTATAAATATTTAAGGGACATCGGTCTATATGTATTAAAGATCGAAATCAGATAAGTCCTCAAACATGATTCTTACCTATCTTACCAAACTATAAAGATCAAGTTACCTAAATATTTAAGAACAAATTGAATCTACTTCAAGAACAGGTTGAAGAAACAAATAACAAAATAATGAGATTGAAGAATACCTTGAAAGAAGATTGAGAGTTCTTCCAACTTGCTAAATGCGAGAGTTTTTGTGAATGAAACAAATGAGCCTCCCAACCTTACTTACATTCACTTCCGTTTTGGTGCCTCATTTTCCCGCTTAAAAATCTCCTCGAAACATACGCTAGGGCTATAATGGTAAGCCAACATAAAGGCCCAACACTCCCAAAAGGGACTCTTTCACAAAGCCCAACTGGGATCAATAAGGGGAAGAGATGATAGTGAACCTCTCTATCGGGTAAGGACAATCCATTCCCAGAAGATGCAACCACAATCGCTTGAGAAAATTTGAACTTCCACGTCCAAGACCAAGGTTAGAAAAACCCTTTCACTCCAAACGATAGAAAAGGGTCCCAATTTGGCTTAGACAACATGCAAAGTGGTCTATGTCCCCCAGTCGACATAATAAATACACTTCTTGACTTCCAATAGACCCAGTCGATCGAGAAGCACCCACCATCCATGAAATCTTCTCCAAACGGTATGTGATGACTAATATTTTTCCCAGTCGACCCGGAGGGGCATCCAATGACATCAAATGACTTTTATTTGGTCCAGGAAATATAAAATAATTTTCATACACTCCAGTCGACATGGTATGGCTCTTACTTTGACAAACGTTTAAAGACTACCAAGTGGCTCGACAGACACAATCTTCGGACGACAGGTATAAGAGTTCATTTTTCATACGACTAACTGTGTTTGTGCGTTCATTAGAAAAAGAACAATACCTTACGACAAAGTGGTTTCAGTTGACGTGGCTATCACAGTCAACTGAATGGAATCAACAAGCATCATCCATTTTGGCATTAAGAGTCCAGTCGATATTAGGTGAATAGCCCCATAAATATTGAAGACCTGGACCGTTATCTGGTTTAGATAACACCGAAGACTCCTATGAACCGTCAGCAGATCTGGACGACTGGTGATTATCTTAGACCTTCATCTGGTCCAATCGACAGAAACATTCCTCGTGACCTATTTCAGGTCAAGTTGAAGACTCCCCTGGATCTTCAGCAGGTCTTATCGACTAGAGATTATCCTAAACTTTCATCTGGTCTAGTCGAATAGAACATTCCCCAAGACCCTTGTCAGGTATAAGATTTTATTCTTCATACGACTAACCTTGTTTGCGGGTTCATGAGCAAAGAACAATACCATATGACATAGTAGTTTCATTCGACATGGCTATCACGGTAAACTGAATGGAATCAACTAGCATTATCATTTTTATGGCATCAAGAATCCAGTCGACATCATTTGAATATCTCCCTAAAGATTGAAAATATGGACTTTCATATGGTTCAGACGACAACAAAGACTCCCCCGGATCGTTAGCAGGTCTGGTCGACTGATGATTATCTTGGAACTTCATCTGGTTTAGTCGACGAGAACATTCCCCAAGTCCCTTGTCGGGTCAGGTTGAAGAATCCCCCGGACCTTCAGCAGGCCTGGTCGACTGAAGATTATCATGGACCTTTATCTAGTCTAGTCAACGGGAACATTCTTTGATACCCTTGTCGGGTCAGATTGAAGACTCACATAGACCTTGAGCAGGTCTGGTCGACTAGAGATTATCTTGGACCTTCATCTAGTCCAATCAATGGGAAAATTCTTCGAGACCATTGTCAGGAAAGGTTAAAGACTCCCCCAGCCCCCGAGTAGGTCTGGTCGACTAGAGATTATCTTGTACCTTCATATGGTCCAGTTGACGAGAACATTCCCCGAGACCATTGTCTGGTCGGGATAAAAACTCCCACAGACCCTTAGTATGTCTGGTCGGTCGGAGATTATGCTAGACCATCATCTAGTCCAGTCGATGAGAATATTCCCCATGACCATGGTTAGGTCGGTTTGAAGACCTGAACCTTCATCCGGTCTAGACGACAATTAAGACTCCCCCGAACCTTTAGCAGGTCTAGTCGACTGAAGATTATCTTGGATCTTTATCTGGTCTAGAAGATGAGAATATTCCCCATGACCTTGGTCAGGTCTGTTGGGGTTGGTGCTCAGAGCGCCAATCTGCTCCGTATTTATGTCTGATTCATGAATACGTACAATCTCTTTTTCCATAATATTACTTATTTATGGTTGCACCTCTTGTTTTTATATACGTATTCGATCTGATTACGATTAGATTGAAACTAAATGTGGTTTAATGATATGTATATATTAGACAAAGGCCTGATGATATATAATGCAGTACACAGTTACAAAGTTAGTTTGTAATTGACATTGGGAAGTGTCACTGCTAAATGTATATTATCAAATATAGTTCCTGGTCAAGATTTACTAACACGGGTCAGTTAGTCAAATCCGTTGAGACTAGTACATGTCGTATATCGAGACTTGGTCCGATGGGTTATCCTAATGAACCATGAGTCTAGGGAGACTCGTATAGACGTGTAGGTGTTTATAATGAATAAACATTGAACGACTCACCGAAGATTCTTAATGGATGGTACACCAACGTCAATAAGAATCTTCTCGAGTTGAGTAGCATAGTGGTCCTTTGACTTGAGATACCACTGTGGATGTATGAGACATCATCCACACTTAAATGGCAGTCACGTCACCGATCTATTTAGATCAGACCTCCACCTGTTCGTTGGGTGTGGACCGATCCTCAGGATATTCTGTGTGTATCAAGATAGGATCCGTCAGTTATGTGTACAGAGCATAGGTAGTCCATATATGATTAGCAGTCTGTTAAATCTGTGGCCACAGTATACTTCAGAAGTGAGTTCCGAATGTTATTTAGAGATTGCTAATAGATACGTCGATGGGATAATACCTATAGAGATTTGACATTTACATATATATCTTTGGTATTATCTGGATATCTATGACGGAAGGATTATACGTATGCAATGACCTCGACCTGTATGATTCAACTAGTTTATCTGTGGTCGTCATAATTTACGGGTGGGTAAATCATGGACACGAAATTGAATTTTGTGACGGATATACCTGAATCTAGAGAGTCTCACTAATGAAATATACTCGTAGAGCACTAGAGAGACTTTTATAAATAATGATGATTATTTATAAATTGTTTAAACGTTAAACGAAAAATACATGCGAACAGGTCGAACCGTCATTTCCTAATTAATGTGTATTTGTATTTAATATATGATATTATTAAATACACATTAATAAATTTTCAAATAAAGGTATTTGACATATATCATTAATATATGTATTTGAGATATTTAAAGTAAATATAATACATATATTTGAGATATTTGTATTTAATTAATTATTTAATTATTTAATTGTTAAATGATTAATATAATTAAAATATAAATATCTTACCAAATGATAAAGTTAGGAAATGATTATAAGTGTAAATGTTTGACTTTACATTTAAGGAAAAGGTTGTCAAATTGAATTTGACTTCCTTGAATATTTGTTTTAATTGTTAAAATTGAAAATATCAATTTTCCTTTTTATTTGTAATTTTCGGCCAACACCCTAAATTGAATATAAGTGTTATATTTTTGAGTTGCAATTGTTGACATATTGAATTACATTAAAGTATTAATGATTTCTAAAACAAGTTGGCAAGTTGGCTTTAAATGAAACAAAAACTAAATATCTGGATATTTTATACTACCTAATTTCGGCCAAGGCTCTTTTTGGGTGAAGTATATATTGTTTTGTTTCATTTTTAGGGTTAATACAAGTTCATTAGATACCAAATAAACATAAAAGAAGTTGAGAGAAAAGCTTGAAGGCTAAAGGAAAAAGCTTGGAAATCTTTGAGTTTTGTAAGTTTTTCTTTAAAGTTTTCAACATGAAAAATGTTTCTAACATGCTTAGCATCATTTGTGTTGCTTTGGTGTTATCTCTCTTCTTATGGTTTGTGTTTATTTTGGTTGTGAACTTTGATGAAAGATTGATGCATGTAAGTAAGCTTGAAATGGTTTCAAAGCTTTACTTTTGATTTTTGGAAAATCAAGTTGACATTCTAGAGTTGGTAAACCACTCCTTGGTGACCTAGAATTGTTCTAGGGTTGTTTCAAAGTGGTGAGGCTAGATTGGTGAAGTATTGAATGGATTAATGTGTTGGATTTTGTAAATTTGGTGAAATTGGACAATTTGATGAAATTGAAAAATTAGGGTTCATAACCCACTCCAAATTTGGGAATTTTCATATATGTGATGTATTATGGTATGACTATGATTCATGTAAAATTTTAGGTTGATTGGATTTGATCTTGGTATGTTTTGAACTAAAGGGACCAAATTGTAATTAATTGAGAATTTTGGGTGGCTCACGGCATTAGACTAAAAATAGGGGATTTGTGTGAAATCTGATTTTGATGCATTAGATGTGTTGAAAAATATTTTAGAAATGATTTAGAATCATCCAAAATTATATTTGATAATTTTTGGGCTAAAATAATCAATTTACAAAGTTTTGGGGCAATTCGGTAATTACCACGAAATTTGATCTCTTGTGTAATTTTTCAGAATTTGATAATTGGATAATTAAATAAATAAGTTTATTTAATTGATCCAAGAAAAAATTTTGAAATCAGAAAATTTTGATTTTCCAGTATTCCGTTGTGTTACCGATATTCCCTCTTAAAACCCCAACAAGGTCAGGTTGAAGACCCGAACCTTCATCTGGTCTAGATGACATTGAAGTCTCCCTCAGACCTTAAGCAGGTCTGGTCGACTGGAGAATATCTTGAACCCTCATCTCGTCCAGTCGATTGGAACATTCACCGAGACCCTTGTAGGGTCAGATTGAAGACCTAAACCTTCGTATGGTTCAGACGACATCGAAGACACCCCCAATCGATGGGAACATTCCTCATGACCCTTGTCGGGTCAGGTTACAGACTCCCCCGAACCTTCAATATGACTGGTTGGCTGGAGATTATCCTGGACCTTCATCTGGTCCAGTCGACAAGAACATTCCTCGAGACTCTTGTCGG